>JZKD02S1592635.1:0-10165 GCA_000966675.3 Picea glauca
AAAAAAAAAAAAAAATTGAAAAAATACCAATTAAAAATATTTGAATAAATTCATAAAATCAATTTATTAAAATACAAACTTAAAAAACAAAAAATTGAAATTAGAAACAAAAAGATGAAAAAATTAAATATACAAAACAAATTAAATTAAAACAATGGTTAAAAATAAAATTAAAAAACTATAAACAAACATTTTTTTTTTTTTAAGAAAATAAAAGAAAAATGAAAATGAAAAAAAAATTACATAATTGGAGGGGGGAAATTCTTGAATCACCCCTTCCATCCTCCCATGTTTAGGCAGTGAAGGTCGCCACCTAAAGGGAGTAACCACTTCTTAAACAAAGAGGGTGTGCATGTTTGGGATTTGTGTTATAACCCTAATTTGCACCAGACATGCTTACCTGGCATCAAGCCATCTCATATTCCTTCTTTGCCAAGCCATTACTGAACAACTCTTCTTAAAAACACCCTTTTTAAAGGCACACGCGCCCTACTCCACTATTGCACGCATGTACATGCTAGCTGACTCACAATAGCCCGCGTGTCCCTACAAAAGCACGAAAAATGGAAAGTTACAGACATAACACACAGTTTTGGGTAAGTTAACTAAACCTTTCGATTGCTCATAGACGGTCACTGAACCAAATACCTAGCCCTTTATAGCCTATAAAAGAAGGGGTAGGGGTCCCATTTGGAAGGAGGAAAATCATAGTAAAAAAACTCTACCCGATTTAGTATTCCCCTTGCCTCAACCTTTTGCAACTATTGAGTGAAGAAGAAGCATATTCAAAAGTAGTTGGAACACAGTTGAAGAGGAGCCCAGGACTAGATTCGAGAAGAAGTGGCCGATGTCACTATTGTAAGGTATTCTTATGAGATTAATAAAAGAAGTACTTTTCTCGTCCTGCCATTGAGATGTTTAATGTGCAATCTTGTTTATATTTTGATAGAATCTCTAACCCATTAGTTCATAGATCAAATGCATGTGGAGTTCTTTGTTTGTATTTTGTGAATGTAGGTCAGCATTGGGAGGAGAGTTGCAGTCAAAGAGCGACCAAGCGTGAAAAGGGATTGACATCCAACACAAAAAATAAGGTACGTCAACTTGATCTTTTTAACCTTGTATTTGCATATGAATAATGGGGTTTAGGCATGGGATGATGGTAAGAAGTAGGAAGCTTTGGAAGCTTTAGGTCATTTCTGCATGCATGATAAAACCCTTAATTCTAGTCCGTAGGGGAGATTTCCCACCCACAACAGAATTGGCGACCGTACTGGGGAGTCTCTAGGGTTTTCTGGGGATACTTTTTGGGTATTTTTAAATTGGTTTCATTACCTTTTTTCCGAGTTTCCGCAAGAGTTTGAGCCAGTAGGGATTCTGGTCTTCCATACCAGTACTCCCTGCTTTCTTGGCTTGGCTACATTTTCTTTTATAGAAGTCCCAGAGGTACACGCGGCCTGTATAAGGCCTGCATGCCTGTACACACGCCCTACCTTCACACAACCCGCGTGCACACGCTAGCTGATGAAGTGTCAGTCGCGTGTTTGAGTTCAGAATTTTTCTTTTATTTTTTTTAGAGAGGCAGTCATCCTCTTCCCCGTTAGAAGTGATCCTCCTCAAGGGTTTTCTGGATCTCATTCTGGTATCTATTTTTGCAGTTTGTATCTTAGGTACCACCTCAGATTGGCTTTGTTCTATGAAATTTTTCTTGAGTTTTTTTTTCTTTTCTGTCAAAGTAAGTTTCTGAGTCTTCAAGGGACTCTGGTTCTCAATACCAGTAGTCTCTGCCAGTGTTTGATTGCTTGTTTTTTCATTTTTGAAGAGTTGCAGAGGTACACATGTCCTGTATAAGGCATGCATGCGTGTACACGTGCCCTGACCTTACACAACTAGCGTGCACACACTGGCTGTTGAACTGTCAACTACGTGCCTGTTGAGAAAATTTTTGTTTAAGGAGAGGCAGTCATCCTTTTCCTTATCAAGAGTTATACCTCTCAGGGATTTCCTTGGTTTAGTCTTTGTCTCTGTCATAGCAGTCAGAAACTTAGGTCTGATTACAACAATAGCTTTCTTTTTCATTTAAAAAAATAAAAATAAAAAATTCCTAAATTTTTTCTTTCATAGGGTTTTTAGACAAGTGTGAGAGTTTGCTTTAATCAGCTTGTGTGTTATTGTCAGTAACTCTTTGCTATCTACACTCAGGCCATAAGTTTTCTTGGTCTTTACTTGTCGTCATTTTTCCTTTTTTCTTTGCGAGCATTAAATAGAAAAGAATCTTTTATTTCTTGGTTTGGTTAAGTAGTTGTTGGTTTTCATTAATAACCAGGAATTTTTTTTCTTTCATAAGTTCTTGGATGTTTACCTAGGACAATAAGTAGCTCGTAGTCGAGAGAAATCTTGTTTTGAGTTTGCTGTTCAAAGATCTTAGAAAAAATTTAGTTTGAAAAGTTGATTAAAAAATTAAAAAATGCAAATCTGAATATTGTCAAGAAGAAGTTATTTTGTTTCCATCTTTTTGTTTATATTTTCTTTCGTCTCTCAAAACATCACTAGTTTCACTTTCATAACCTTTGACTTAAGACAAGCCATAAAAAATTAACGATTAATTAAAATCAACTAGACTTTATGTTTGTAGGGTCCATCAACTAGTCTAGGATAGAGCCTTGATTTAGGTTGGAGAGGAAACTCTTCAAGGATGAAAAACATACATAAGATTCTGTGCTAGGGAGTGTTAAAAGTCTAGTATCATGAAATTTATCCGGGACCCCCCTCTAACACAAGGGATAAACACGAGGTCACGTGCGGAAAGGTAGCGAAGATAACCCCTCCAAAGCCAGACCAAGCATAGTGGGGAACACATATAGAGGGCTTGTCTTGGGATTCCGTCGATTGCATTTGCCACAGAGCTTCATGGGTTTCGAAAACGTTCAAGGTCCTCAGTTGTCTTCCAGACCACTTGCTTTCGATACCCTTGACAGGTTTCGGGCTTGATACCCTGCTCATTGCAGTCCACCTGATTGTCGACTGTACCTGCCTGGTGACAATTCACGCACTGACAACCTAGTTGCCATTATTTTAGGGACTTACACAGGATACTGCGGGGGTAGACCGCAGTACCTAGAACAGACATCGAGCCACACTTTGTAGAGTATACCCAGAGGGTGCTTCCATATTCAAGTTGCACTTGCATCGATAAGTTTCTTTAGTGTTGGTTGTTGTAACTGTTCTTCCAACTAGTTTAGTGATTGGTTGTTTTATCTCGTAGGGAATTTTTTGAGTGTGTGTTGTTTTTGAATGAATAGAAAGCCATAGTGTGTCTTTGTTCTTCTCACACAGTGGAGGATCACGAGCTCCACCGGTCACGAAGGCTTCTTGGCCTGCCACCGGTTACACTGGAGCCACCCCCACCACCACTAAGGTGAAAGATGTCACAGGAAGCTGTTCCTGAACAAAATATGGAGAAACCAACCATTTCAGACCTTGGAGCAGAAGCTCTTGGTCCATCCAAAAATACAACCACTGATATTTCGACGCCCATCATCGTACATATTTATCCTTACGAGCGCCAGACAATGTCACATGAAACAATGGAAACAAATGCTACCACTTCTTCTAGGAATTCTCCTATTCCCATTACGGTTGTCACCATAAGGGGTGTTTCACCTCCTAGCCCACTGTCGCCAGTCCAAGCCACCATGGTCTCGACTTCCTCTACCTCGAGCAGTGGTCCGATCCCGTCTTTGGCAGCGGCCACTACTCCTTTCACACAGAGCATGATAGGTGCTCCGTTATCATACATGATGCCTAGCTCAGGTATAAACCCTGTACTTTCCTACTCCACTTTAAAAACCTGAGGTCTGGGGGCAGGGAGCTCTAACTCTCCTCTGCAAGGACCCATGGGGGGAACTTCAACTCCCTTTAACACTTTCCCTTATGGAGGAGGTCATATACCTCCTTTGTCCCCTTCGCTCGTCGGTTCCCACCAACATTTCGCCGGGCCGAACGCAAACCATAGTTCATTTGGAGCAGGGAGTCAAGGACCACCTTCTCATAATATGTCGGTAGGTTCGACACCATTTTATTTGTTCTGTGCATTTGGGAACAATGCTTTCTCTTCAGCTACTTTCCCGACTGGGGGAAACCTTGGTTACAGACAACCTAATCCTATGTAGGGTACGATTCCTGCACAGGGGGAAAACCTAGGAATTTCTTCCGCACCAGGACCTTGGAATTATTGGTAGGGATCAATCCCCTCGTCAGGAATGTCGATTGGGGGAAACTCCTTTCATAGCCAATGGAACCTCGGGCAAGGCACATGACCTATGCCCATGGGATTGACATGGGGCAACCCTTCCCAAAGTCCTTCGAATGTAATGCACGCCCAATTGTCAACGTCCTATTTCGGAAATAAGACAATGATGTCTCCTCAAACACAAAATCTGTACGCTGGTCATGGCCATGGTTTTTACCAGAACCCTGGCCAACAACCCAACTTTGTTTGGAAACCTGGTGCCAGTCAAACTCCATGCCGCTTTTTCCATGGTTATCACCAACAACCCAAACTCCCTTTCCTGGAAACCTTGCATTTTCAAACTTGACAAGGTTGTTGAATGACCATATCTGTCATGATCCGTGTTGGCCCCCTATGCCGATGAAGTTTCCTTCAGACATACCAAAGTTTGAAGCCAAGCCTAACGAAGATCCAGGAGATCATGTGACTACCTTTCACCTTTGGTGCTCGTCTAATTCGTTGAAAGATGACTTTGTATAGTTGTGATTGTTTCAATGCACTCTCATTGGGAGTGCTGCGAAATGGTACATTGAGCTCGACCGATCAAGATACTCTTCCTTCAAAGAATTGGCAATGTCTTTCCTAAACCATTTCCAATTACCTGGGAGATATGACGCTGGCACAAAATTGCTGGCCAATTTCGAACAGACAAAAGAGGACCATATCTCTGATCACATCCGAGAATGGAAACACTGGAAGAGTTTGATTAAAGTGCCAGTCCCATCATCATTCCTGCTGGAGTGGTTCCTTAAGTACTTGGTCCCACAATTATCCAAAGACGTCGCAACGTCGGGAGTATTTTACGAAGAAGATGCAATCATGAGAGCTCAACAGCTTGAGTTGATTTATTCTTAGTCTGGTCTACTGTACAAAATTTTCCCGGATGTGCCACGATCAATACTTGATAAAACCAGATAGAGAGATAGACCACATGCTGATGGTATTGTTGGTTCAACACAAATAAATCTCGTTGAACAACTAACAAAACAATTGCAACAACTTTCTATACAGCACACAGCGGCCAGCCAAACCACCGGTCCGGTTGTTCTCCCTACCCAAATGTCGGATGTACACAGTGTGCAATCGACAAATCCAAAGGCCACCCAGTAGCCTGATGGAGAGAAGAAACAATGTAAGAAGGGTAAGGGGGATAAGAAACCCACTAATAATGCTATCGGGGGAAACACCTAAAAAAGGAAGTCGAAGTATCTGTGTAACCTGTGTGCGGAAGACCACCCGACTCACCAGTGCCCTCGGCTTGTGGAGGCCCAAAACTTATTGTCACAGTAACAACCTACTATGTTAACGGACCCATTTCAACATGGGCAAAATATAACCCAAGCCTCTACAAGCGCAGAAGGGGGCAATGAAGGACCCCCTCCGTCTTCGAGCAATCCTGCATCCACGAATGTGTATATGATGAAAGGTGATGCTTATATATCGACTAGAGAACATGACTACAACAAGCCAAGCACCTCTGATAAAGGTAAAGAAGCTGAAATCCCATCTCTTCCTCTCCANATTATTGCTAGAAAAAGTTAATACCAAGAATAAGAAGTCATTTGAACGATGGAAATATTCAATTGACTTGGATGGAGTAGAACCATATAAAATTTTAGACTTTCATGGAGCTACTTGATATGCATTAAAACAATCAATTGACAAAATGGAAAGAGAGAATTTGGAAATAAATAAAAGGGTAAACAAAACAAAAGTTTCTTTGGTACCAGTACCATTGTTTCTAGAACCTTTAAGTTCCATGCAACCTATACTTGAATTGGAGGAAATCCCCAAAAGGAGTACAAAATACAAAGGTTCATCAAGTTTATTGCAGGCTGTAAGAAAATATGTTGGTGATGCCACGTAAAAAAAAGGTTGATATAATTTATGAAATTTGGGAGCTTGCCCAAAGTATTGCTATATTTTCCTCCAAAATAGAGAATTTCAAAGAATATCTGCAGAAATATTTGGAAAATGATGAAGGATTTTTCAAAGAAGTCGTAAACACATTTTCAGCCAAAGTCTCAAATTTAAATGAATCCCAGAGAAAAGAACAAAACCTTCATTCACCTTACCGCATGAAGCTGATTAATGCATGTTGGTTAATGAGAAGTTAAGAGTTAAGAGAAATGATAAATGAAACCGAGGCCCTAAGGAATAGAAAGAGTGATCTATTTTTTAAACTTGTTAGTCTTACGAGGGAATTAGGTGGTGCTAATTTATTGATGGATACCATGATCTCAACCAAAGAATATTTAACAGGACAACTTAAATCACTAAAAGTTGCTCGGGCCAAGGAATTTACCGAAACCATAGAATTTTCTAAGGATGAAGTTGAAAGATGGTTAGTTCGGTATATCAACAAAAATGATGAGGTGGACGACAAATTACATCAATCAGAGCTAGATTTAAGGGAATTCGAAAGCCAACTATTTGAGATTAAAACTAAACATGAAATTATTGTGGCACCTTTAAGAGAATACATTGAAGAATGGGTTGAAAAAGGCATTAATCGAAGTTACTGTACCAACAAATCAAGAAAGAGTTAGAGCAGTTGTGCCACGTCAACAACAACATGTACCTATACAGGAGCAAGTTGCAAGCAATTAAAAGAGCATTTTTTCCATCACAGTGAGTCGAACATAAAATCTATCCTTTTAGTTTTTTCCTTAGTGCATTTTCTGCTACAATCATTTGTCATCTTGCCTTTATCTTCTCGGTATTTTGTGGGATTTAGGATGATTCTTGGTTGTTCTTCTTTCAATATTCCAGGTCTTTTTATTTTATGGTCCGTGAGAGCCAATCCTAGTTCTCTTCGAAGGGCGAATGTATTTTTATTTTCTTTAAAGATAACTTTTGTATTTAAAGACTCATTATTATTTTTAAGACTCCAAGAGAGTTACTTGGGATATTACATTACACTATTCTCAAAGACTTTGATGAGAAGCTTTAGTTACCAAATGTTTTATCTATCATAATCTTTTTGGCGCTTTATGGAATGATAATTTAAAGCTCTCTTTTATTTGCGGTCCATTCCCTTTTCTCTTCGTTTGTGGTATCGTTAAATGTTCCAATGAATGTTGTGATGGAGATATTAGTACTTTATATTTTGTATGCATTTTATATTCACATTGTAAATATTGTACAAATGAATTTGTTTTGAAACAATTGGTCCTAAATCTTATGTGTTGTTTTCCTTAAATGTGAATGTAAATACAAAGTCTTGTCCTTCTCAGATTTTGTTTTGTTTCAATTTATTTTCTTGGAATTATAAGAAGAAGAGGAGTACCACGTCTCCAAAAACACATGGGGATTCATATCCTCGTGAGGTTGACCTTAAGATCGTAAGAAAATCTTTTAGATCAACAAAAGTCAGATAAAAAGTCTATTTTTTTTGTAAAAAGGTGGTAGTCTAGTAATTTTTGGGT
This sequence comes from Picea glauca, assembly GCA_000966675.3. NCBI lineage: Eukaryota > Viridiplantae > Streptophyta > Pinopsida > Pinales > Pinaceae > Picea > Picea glauca. The sequence continues at coordinate 7,720 of JZKD02S1592635.1, forward strand.
TTGTTTGTTTCAACAGTGGAGTCCATTCATTTTGGACAACAAAATGTATAATCTTATTTACAATTATAATTAATTTTTTTAAGGAAAAAAAATAGAGGGGGTGAGGAGGGGGGTGATTCCCAAATTTTATTATTATTTTTTTAATCAATTTATTTTATATGTTTGTTTGTTTTTTTTTTTTTTTTTTCATTTTTTTTAACCATTTTTTTCAAGTTTTAATTTTTTTTTTTTTTATTTTTAAATTTAATTTGTTTGGTATGTTTGTTTTAAATTTTAATTGTTTTTTATTTTTTTTTTTTTAAACCCAAACTAAAGATTTTTCATTATATAAATATAAAAGAGGTTATGCTAATGAAACACCTATTACAAAATTGCTCCATGAGGTTTCCAACATTGAATAGTTCTATATTTCTAAATACATACAAAAATATGACTACTAACCTATCATTCCAAGTATTTTTGCAGGTAGATTGTCAAATAAACTGTCCTAAAATGAATACAACACAAAAATACATTCAAATTAGTTAACCTTTGGCAATGTTCTGGTCTTTTGACTCCTCTACAACTTGTTGGTTGTCTCCATCTTCAATTTCCATGGGGACTTGATGTCCAATTTATGCCTCTCCCTCCTCTCCTTGCATCGATATTTGAGTACCATTGTTATTTGAAGCTAGAGACATATTTTCCACATGTTGTGCTATGAGCAAAGCTCTCATTATATGACATTTTTCCTCAATAGAGTCCATACTGTTGTTGAAACTGAGAAGGAGACTAGACATATTTTCATAATGAGAATTTCTCACCTACTCGAGCTCAACAAATTTCATTGTAAAGGCCCCAAACCTCAATTCCCAGCGCAGAAAATCCCAAATGTATCCCTTGAATCCTCCACCTCATGTTTATTACCCGTCATGCCCATTGCTGCGAGTAAATGCCGACAATCTTGCATGTGTATGTCGACCCTCCACACTCTCAAAACCATGCATGTATGTATGCTCCTCCACACCAATTGTCCATATGTCGCACAACTTTCCATATTGAAGTGTCTGGTCATTAATAATTAGAGGAGGGGGAGAGTGGTATACTCCCCATTTTTCACCAGTTGCCCCTTTTGCAACGATGTTGTGATCTTAGCCCAAGCATCAAATTCCCCATTGAGAGTCTTATGAATGTGATAAATAGAAATACAGTCAAAGTGACGAGTGAGATGTTTGATTTGAGCCACCAAATTTTGTAACCAAATCCACCTGTTAGTGTCAGAAGTCACTCATGGATTGCTTGCAGGAGCAGAGCCTGACACCCATCAGTTTTATGTCACGATTGTTTTAATAGATGATCAAATGGGTAGAGACTTGGGGAGATATCACTCTAACTCAGGGACTGGGTCTGGTACGTAAGTAACAAAGGAGGTCTTGACCTAACTTCAGCCAGTGGGTTGATTAAAAGGTGAACAGGTGGGAGACTTAGTAAGAAAGGTGAAGAAACAACTTTGGGCAACAAGCTTTCGGCAGTTTGCAGAAGAAAGATCCTGAATGCAAGATCCGCTTGGTTCAGGGTCTCAAGAAACTGAGAGGGGACTTGAATGGATCCTCCAATTCCAAGTCACTCAGCGCTGAGAAAGTCACAAGAACCGATTAGAAACAACGCAACTATTACAGTGATCCATTAAAACATCATCCTATAACAACTGCAGCTCGACTGGATCCTCCAATTCCGAGCCATTCTAATACAGTATAACAAAGATGTAAAGAAACTGGCATTCATAAGGCAAGAAGTCTCAAGAGTCCATACATAACCAAAGTATCAGTGCTTCATTAAAGCTTTACAACCGGGAGCTCTGCTCAACCATCGATAGATACAAAAAATGGCGAAAACGCCTTCATATACTCAAAACAACAACAACAACAAAATCGAGACGTTGCATTAAACATATTGCGTTTGCATTCCTTTTGACAATTTGCAGATGCCGTCTCTGAATGATCATGCAACTTATGGCAGATGCAATCGAACTCCTGACAGTTCCGTGAGCGAACCGACGTGCCTTTAATTCGTTGCCAGACTTTCCCATTATGGCGGAGGCGATGTCTAACCACCACCAACTAACTTAATAACTGCTTCATTGGGATTGGGGATGGCCCGACCAACTCGACACCTTTTGGGATGTGGACGACCCCTCGCGCTGCTGCCTGGATCAACTGAATGGCTTGATGAATATGAGTGGAGGCCAGTGCGAAGGATGGGGCATATGATGGGGGTGGTGGCGCCACAACTACGAGGGTGAGATGTGAAGTGATGAGGTGTGAGAGCGGTGACGGGGGAAGACACACGACAGAAGGCAATAGGCAGAGGGAGCAGAAGGTGAGATATAATGGGCCTGTTATTAATGGGAGGCTGACGTGGAATGGAGCGGGACACATGGCAGATGGTGAGTGGATGATATGAAAGA
>JZKD02S1592636.1:0-10165 GCA_000966675.3 Picea glauca
CGTAACCCATTTAAACTTACATTTTATTTTCCCCTTTTTAATACATAATTAATCAATTAATTTAATTAATGATCAATTAATCACTAATCCTTAATTTAATAATTAATCATTTAATATCTCATTTAATAATCACTCATTCATTTAACCCTTACTCAAGGAGTTAATCATACTTCAACTAAGTATAATCAAAATAATTAATTAATAACTTGTAATCTATTAAGGTTATATAATCATTAATTATAATTTAGCTAGTGTTTAGGATTAGTTATGAAATTATTCACAGTAATAAGAAAAGGGTCATTACATACACCCACCCTTCAGGAAACTTCGTCCCTCTTGTAGGTTGCGAATGGCCTCTCCTATGTTGGTTGTTCTTTCTGGCAGCCCTTTAAGCATTAGTAGCAGCCCTCCACACAGGTCTAGCCCTGTGGTTACTCTCCTTTTCATAGTTCTGTCTGAAAACAACAAACTGGAAGCTTCACCCGGTCCCTCTTTATAGCTGGACTGAGGTCATCAAATTTCCACAGAAAATTAAGAAACAAGTCTGGCCTTCTTTTCTTGTATGAGTGGTAAAGGTTTAGTAACCTTTCTTCAATTGTGCAATGGTCATCTTCGGGACCTTCTCTGATTCCATGTTGAGTTTTCAATGAGATATGGCTCATGCATTTAATTCAATTTTATGTTTAGATTTTAACTTGAACCATAACTATTGTAGCAAACCAAATTCACAAGAAGAATAACCATGCACAAGAACACAATAAGTATCATGGGAAACCCTTCTTAACAAGGGAAGAAAACCCAGCCAATCCTTTGCTAAATTCTTCAAGAGAAAGACCTCCCACACCATCACCAAACTTAGCCCACAAGAAGGTGTTGTAATTCTCATAATTTCAGAGCACAACTTCTGAAATCATGAGATGACACAATGATAAGTGTGTTTTCTCAATGGGGATTCACCTTTATTTATATAAAACTTGTCACATCAAATGATGTGTCTATTAAAACAATAGATCCAACCTTAATAACTCAAAATATAATTAATATTTACCATATTAATTATATTTTACATTAAGGTGGGGCTGACATGTACCATTTACATAACAAATAGGGTTACAGGTAAGTCTGACTCTTGAACAATATAGCAAAGGATTTCATACACCCACTAGTTCTCAGCCACTAGGGGCACATTCATAGGGATGTCCACATCTCTATATCACTACGCCTCACAGGGGATCCACACTCACTAGTGCTCAACCACTAGGATCACGTTCACCTATGCTCATTCACCGGTACGTCCAACTCAGCATATCTTCTTTCCCACTGCATTACACAAGAGATTCATCTAGAGTTCATCATCTCAACTCTATGCTCAGAGAAGGCTAATACATTGTTTCATCTATGTCTCAGAACGATGCACTTAGCTCATGGAAATTCACATGTTCACATGTGTTCATCCACAGGCATGTCCAACTCAACAGATCTTCTTTCTCACTACGTTACACAAGAGAATCATCTAAAGCTCATCTCAACTCTTTGTAAGGAGGAGGCCAACACAACATTCCAGTTTTGTCTCAAATAGGAACCACACACCTAAATCGGGGCTCTCTCTTAGGTCTGTGTCCTGGAGCATGTATCATGCAATTGTAATCATCAACATTGTTAGGCTATCCATATATGTGGAGGCGTCATGTTTTTTATGAGTATCGACCCCGTAGAATCATGTTTACTCTGGGGGGTCATCTATATAGGATAAGAGAGGTAGTTCCGACTATTGTCCCACCAAAACAATGCCACAAAGTAATCTCTCATACTGCAAAGTTTAGCCTCTTCACAATCCAATCAGAAGGTGAATGAAAGGACACTGCAACCACTGCAGCCTCAGTCGAAGACCTTTCTATTCAGCACAAGCAGATCGACAAGATTGTAGAAGAGTACCAAGATGTTTGTGTTGCACCTACGAGAGTGTCTCCACATTGCCCAGTCAAGCAAGGTTATAAGAGAACCCTTCATACTCTTCATGTTACATATTCATCGACAAATTCCTCCCACACTCTGGTAGATCATGCATCTAGATTGGTTGAACAGATCCAACCCCTCTAGCAACAGGTTCATGATAGCCTTCAACAAGCTAATCAGGACAGTTTCTTCAGCAAGGCAAGTAGCACACCAAGATTCATATTTAGCAGAAGTCTCACCATCTCCCAAGGGAACTTGACACAATGGGGACCATTTCTTCCTAAGGGGGGAGGAATGATCAAGATGGATCTCGATGGCCATCCACCTTTTCCACGGAATCACCATTTTGAGTCTGTGGTTTTGATAAACCATGATATTCACCCTTTTGATGGGGAATGGAATGTAATTTCATCATGTAATGATTTCCTAGTGGTCTTATGTACATGCCTACAACATAGCGTTAATGCACCAGATCCCATTAGAACTCCACAGTTAAGTGCACTCAGGATAGAGTAGTACTGGGTTGGGTGACCGCCCGGGAAGTCATAGTGTTTTACATGCCTATGGCATTTTATAAACTTAGTCCAATTTATCCAACGTGCATCATGGGAATTTTTCTCCTCTCGCTCTCTCATATATAATTGAGGTGAAGGAGACCCTTTAAGCATGCAATGGAATGTGATGTAAATCTTCTTGCAAATGAGCGTAACCATCACATCTCTTCTTAGAGATAAGCTACCACCATTCTAGCAAGCTTTTTTTCACTCTGCATTTTATAGTTTCAACATTTTTCTATTTAATGGAAGTCAAATTTTACTGTATCTCTATTATTATTCACTGTGTCTCTGTGTTAAGATTATAAATCTGTGTTTTCATTTCATTCCACTCATAAATTTGGATCAGGATTGTTGATTTTTCATATGAGATAATATGAGATGATATATGATCGATGTATTATTACAATGATGAGTGTTCCATAAATAGAGAACATGTGGTGACCATCCATGAAAGGATGTGTCCCTTGGATAATCAATAATTGTTTATTATTATTATTATTGTTATTATTATTATTATTATTATTATTACTTATTATATATATTATTTAATAATCAATAATTATATTATTAATTACTTATCTAGGAGAATATCTTCTCGATGTTGTCCAAACATCAACATGGATTAGTTATTTGTGTTAACGATTTCTTTAGTCATTCTTGGATGTAATCCTTCATTGGTGAAACCGTGATATCCTGCTTTACCCGAAGCAAGAATATTTCATCTTCCATTACTCTAAATTCAGAGTGAAATTGTTGAATTAATGTCAAATGGTCTTCGTTATCATTTACAAAAGTAACTAACCATCATTTGATTTCCTCCTATAGAAGGTTAGTGAGGTTGTCAAAATCACTACCCCGTGAAGCTTTAACTATGTTCAACTCCATCTCTAATTGTTTCTTGGTTATAAGCATGGAATATCTTATCAATTGTGGGCCCTCAAGATCTTTAACTATTTCAAGTGATTTGAAGAATGAGTCACTTATTTTATCATCAATATTTTTACAGTTCGCAATTGAGTCTCGCAACATTTGTATTATTGCCAACCATCTTGCTTTCACTTGTTTTATTATGTGATTTGAAGGCAAGTCTTGTTGATTTCTATTAAAATCACTTAAACTTGATACTCGTGACAAAAAAAATCTTAAAGAATTTTTATAAAGGAATTCATCATTTTCCAAATCCTTTTGCAAATACTCCACAAAAGAAGCGATTCATTGTGACAAATTCCTCATATTATTGCTGACCTCCCAACCTTCTGAAATGATATTGAGTCACCTATTGATGTTCTCCTGATGTGGATTTATGATTGGAAAAAATAAATAATAGATTGAATATCATAACACATAGATACGGAAAACAACAAATATCCAGTGAATAATAACTTCTATTGAATAAATAAAATACACTGAAACTGTAAAACTGCGGAACTGAAACAACTTGCTCGAATAGTGGTAGTTATCTCTGAGAAGAGATGTGGTTGTTATGTGCATATGTCTGAGTAGAATGATTACAATGAGGCTCAGAGGCATTTTTAAAATTACTAATGAATTCCAAAACGCTAGACATCCAAAAACCCAACCCTGGGAGATGAAACGCCAAAAGTTATGTGGGCCCCGATGGGTAAGTTGGTACCTCAACTTCCCAGGGTCGTAACTTTTGCATATGACCTTTGTTTTAGGCACATGATAACCCATTGGAAAGGTATTTTCGAGAACTACACATTATTCCATCAAATTCTGACTCTATCTATATTTTGACTATGGCAAGCCAAAAAAAAATTGTTTAGGGCCCCAAAATGGTCCTGGAAGTAAAGAAAGATGTACTGACATGAAAACTTCCAAAATAAGTTAGTAGGATTAGGTGGGAAGCCACCAATCTCCACCTGGAAGATTTGTAGGGATTCAGACAACCCCGGAAGTGTAGAACACACAATTACAAAGAAGTACAGAAGAACATGACGAATTAAAACTGTTAGGAGGAGCCAGTTGGAATTGGTGGGTGGCCACCAATATCCACCTAGATCAGTCCTCCCGCCATAGGAAGAAATTGTCTCCATTACATCGAGTGCCCTTATCACGTGAGGAAACTTTTATTGAATTTGGCCCTGGGTGAGCCACTTGCCTTGATATAGGAGTTTCCCTGCCTTGACAACCCGATAAAGTTGGATCCTCTACTGGCAATTTCCCTTGACCTATGTGTCCACTATATGATCAGTGGATGCATATTCTATGCAGTCAGGGTTGAGCTCTATTGGTGTCAATTGTTTTGCAATATCTAAGGTGTCCAATAATGGTGGAAAATATGGCCGAAGGAGATCCACATTGAACATTGGGTGCAAGCCAAGGAAGGGTGGAGTGTTGAGCTCAAAATAATTGTTACTCATAGCCTTGGTGATAGTGTAAGGCCCATAGTGAAGTGGGTGGAGCTTCTGATGGGCCCCTGTAAGGTTCTCTTTCTAAAAATGTAACCAGACCTTGTCTCTCACCTGAAACGGGTGTGGTACCCGGTGTTGATCATGGTGATGTTTGTACTTAACATTGGATTTCTGCAAAATCTCATGGACCTGTTGGTGGATGTGTTGAATCCACTCAATGAATCTGGTGGCTTTGTTGAACGCAGACTAAACATGGGAAGATTATGTCTATGTGGTTCCAAGAGGCAGTACAACATAAATGGGACCCAAGGGTTGGAATCCCAACCCCACCTAAAATGGGCTATGGCTGGTGGAGCTATGGAGAGCCATGTTGTAGTTGTGTGGAACATAGAGAAGAATCTCATCCCATGTACGTGGATACTTAGAGGTGTACATGCGCAGGATGTGCACAATCATACGATTGACGACCTATGTTTGGCCATCGGTTTGGGGGTGGAAAGTAGTGGATTCAATGAGCTTGGTGTCCAACAGTGACCAGAGACTCGACCAAAATGTGTTGAGGAACCTGTTGTCCCAATCTGAGGTGATGGTCTGTGGTATCCCAAAATGGGCCCTCACCTGTTCGAAGAAGAGATTGGCAATATCTGCCATTGAGATGCTCTTCTTACAGGATGTGATAATGGCCATCTTTGAAAATCGATCAACCACCAAAAATACACAATGATTGTCATTCTTAGTGGACAGAAGGCCAAACATGTAATCCATCGATATGGATTCCCAAGGCCTCTTGAGAGTAGGAAAATGGGTGTATAAACCTTGCTTCTTGATGGTTGGTTTGGAAATGGCACAGGTAGTGCAAGATCTGATATACTTGCTGACCTCTTGTCGAAGTTTTGGACAATAAAAATGTTTCTATAGAACGACCATAGTTTTCTCCATGCCAAAATTTCCTGCCATCCGATTGTAGTTAGCCTCCCAAATCATCTTTGCACTCTCACTTGTGGGAACACAGAGGTGGCCTAGCTGGCATAACAATGCATCTTGGATGTGAAAATCGGTGAAATTTTCTCATGTACCCAAGAGTTGATAGGTGGTGGCGAAGTCAGGGCACACTGATACAGGTGGGTCCACTCAGATGCCTCATGCCCATAGGAATGGAGAATTGTGGTGAGGGCAGCAACAGGTGGGCGACTGAGGAATTCAGTGACACAATTTGTGCTTCATGTTTTATACTTGATGTTGAGATGAAACTGTTGTAGGTATGTGGACCACTTTTGATGGTGTTCATTCTGCAACTTCTCCTGTGTCTGTATGAACTGCAGAGGCTTGTGATTAGTGTGGATGATTGTCTCCTTTCCCAGAATGTAATGTTTTCATTGACGACAGGCTTACACAATGGACTACATTTCTTTGTCATGGGTGGGGTATTTCCAGACAGTATCTTATAGTGTCTCACTATGGTATACTACTGGATGACTATGATGAGTGCGAATTGTGCCTACAACATAGTCAGAGGCATTTGTCTTAAACTCGAACAATTGTTGCAGATCATGTAAGGAGAGTATTGGAGCTCATCACAAGCGATGCTTCATATCATAAAATGTTTGTTGTTGTGTCTATCCCCATGCAAACTTTTCCATGCCACCACCCTTGGTTACTTGGTTGAGGGCCCATGCAAGATGAGAGGATCTCAACACGAACCTTCGATAGAAGTTGGCAAGTCCCAAGAAGCTCCAAAGCTCAGTTAGTATGGTCGGGGCTAGCCAATCATGAATGACTTGGATCTTAGTTGGACCCACATGTACCCCATGCTCATCAACAATGTATCCCAAGTATTGGACCATGTCCATTCCAAAGGAGCATTTTTCCAAGTTGGAATATATCTTGTGTTGTCGCAGAGTGCCCAAAACCTGTTGAATATGTTGCATGTGCTCCTCCCAATTTCTATTGAAGATGAGGATGTCATCCAGATATACCACCATAAAATATTTGGTGAAGGGTCTCAATACATCATCCATCAGTCTCATGAAATTTGTTGGTGCATTTGTTAAGCCAAAGGGAATGACCATCCATTCGAATATACCTTCTTTAAATTTTAAAGTTGTCTTCCATACATTAGTTGGTTTGATCGGAACTTGGTGGTAGCCATACTTTAGGTCAATATTGTTGAAGAAATTTTCTCGCTTGAGTTGGTCAAGAAGGTCATGAATTCAGGGAATCGGATATCGGTTCCTGATTGTGATTTTGTTTAATGCTTTGTAATCAATGTAGATCTGTCATGTCTTGTCTTTCTTTTTCACCATCACAATCGGGCTTCTGCAAGGGGAGGATTTGGATCAGATGTGCCCCTTTTGAAGCATCTCTTGGATCTAGTGCTTGATTTTGTCATTTTCCATCAGCGAGCGATGATAGAATGGTCCATTAGGAAGCGGTGCACCAGGGGTTAGATCAATTGGATGATTGACTTGGCAGTGTGTTGGTACCCTGGTGGGTGAGGAAACGATGTCTCTTTACTCTTCCACGATCCCATCCACTTGCTTCCCCTGCAAAGAGAGGCTCTATGTAGAGGTCACAGCTCTGGTGGCGACCTTATTCTTACTATGAGCATGGATCACAAATAGGACGAACTTCTTGGTCTATGAAATGACCTTACTACATTTCTTAGTAGATATTAAAGAAATAGCAATAGGCGACGCTACCTCATATATCATGTACAATTGTCTACCCAAAGGAATAATAACATTGAGGAGTCTAGACTCATACACATTATGTGGATTCCACAAATATGGTTATCCTAAGAGAACATCACAAATTTCAAGGGGATAAATATCACACAATACCTCATCTTTGAAGGGCTTGATGTTGTAGGGCAGACAACACTATTGGATGACATGGAGATCTCGCCCTTGGAAAAGCTATCTGATGGTGTAGGGTTACAGGTGCGGTGTTATCGGCAGGTCCATCTGCTTGATGACCTCTGCTAAAATCAAGTTCTTTTGACTTCTGCTATCGACAATGAAATGTAGTGGAGACCCCTTTACTCACATCTGTGAGTGAAAGAGGTGTTCCCCTTCCTCTGATTCTTCCGGTCCGCTTGGCTGGACTTTGGTGGTAGTGACAGTGGCACTAGGTTCAGAATCAATGATCTGCTCCTACTTTTTGGATTTTATTTGGAGCCAGAATCTGCCTCTAACTTGGAATCTTTCAGCTCGGCCACCAGTGACTGCTTGGAGCGACATTCTTCGGTGTTGTGCCAAGGGATTTTATGGTATTCACACCACTTTCTCGTATCCTTCTTCGACTTCTCACTACCCTTCTTGGGTTGCGGCTTGGACTAGTTTTCCGGAGAGTGTCCATCTTTTATCTATCCCTTGTTTTGTGGGTTGGGACCACCTTTTCCCTACTTCGGCTTTGAGGAATTTGTAGATCCAAACTCTCACCTCTTCTTCTTAAATTTATGCTTGATCTTGACATCATATCTATAAGTCGCCCCTAATGATGTGATGTCCATAAACTCCATTTTTGTTTGAATGTATCTGTGCATACCGTTGTGGTATTTGAGCACGAAATTTCTTTCAAAGTCTTTGATACCTAATTTGGTGCGCAGAGTATGGAAAATATTGGTGAAATATGGTACTGTCTCGTCCCTTTCTTGACAGAGTGTGGTCCATCTTGTGTACTAGTCCCCTTAGCTTCCAACAGGGTAGTATTGTCCTTTAATGGCATCCCTTAAGGAATCCTAGGTGGGGGAGACCGCAAATATTGCAGATTCCTCTGTGGCCCTTTCATCAGAGTATGTAACCCACCAATCCTTAACATGGGAGACGGCCTTGAGGAGTGAAAAAATAATATTTTTTCCTATCGGAAAAATTGTGGACCAAAAAATACCCTTCGCAAAGATTCGGTCATTTATCTACAGAATCTGCATCTATCAATCATTAAAATAATGGAATATCAAAATTTACTTGTACCTTGAAGGGGGTTATGTGGCCGCTTGATGAAGATGTGTCTCATGTGGGTAGCCACCGAAGGATCTGTGCAAATTTGTTCATCATCTCGTTCCTTTATCGCACAATGGATTCCTCAAGCAACATTTTAAAAGGATCTCCTTCTCCATCATATTTCTTCTCGTCCCCCATGAGTTGTGGTTGGGTTCGGCGTGGTTGATCTTGCAAAGGCTTGATTGGTTTGAGTCCTAGCTTCTTGTACCCAAATCTTGTCGGGGACATGCACAAAGAAAAAAAAATGAAGAGAAGTTCGCTCTGATACCAATGATCCATATTTTTTAGCAGAATGAAATGAATAAAATATTGAATACCATAACACAGAGATACGAAGAACAACAGCAGATATCCAGTGAATAATAACTTCTATTGAATAAATAAAATAGGTTGAAACTGTAAAACTACATAACTGAAACAAATTGCTCAGATGGTGGTATATATCTTTAAGAAGATATGTGGTTGCTACGCGCATCCATCTGAGACGAATGATTATAATGAGGCTCCAAAGGCCTTTTTAATATTACTCATGAATTTCAAAACCCTAGACATTCAAAAACCTAACCCTAGGAGATGAAACTCCAAAAGTTATGTGGGCCCTGATGGGTAAGTTGGTACCTCAACTTCCTGGGGTCGTAACTTTTTCATACGGCCTTCATTTTAGGCAAATGATAGCCTGTTGGAATGGTCTTTTCATGAAATACACATTATTCCATCAAACTTGAACTATGTCTACAGTTTGCTTGTGCCAAGCCAAAAAAACATTGTTTAGGGCCCCAAAATGGCCCTGGAAGTACAAAAAGATGTACTGACATGAAAAATTCCAAAATAATCCACTTGGATTAGGTTGGCGGCCACCAATATCCACCTGGAAGTTTTGTAGGGCTTCTGACAGCCTCAAAAGTGTAGAACCCACAATTACAAAGAAGTACAGAAGAATGTATTGAACTAAAAATTGTCAAGAGGAGCTAGTTGGAATAGGTGGTGACCACCAATATCCACCTGGATCATCTCCACAACATACATTCTTATCCCACTTAACAATTTAGTGATATTATTTACTCGGATTGATGTTGTTTGCACTCTTTTCGTCGTTTGATGAGCAAAAAGTGAGTGCTTACATGCCTAGTTGGGCTCTGCTAGTCATGACGGTTGTATGGAAAAAGGTTAGAAAGAAAACAACAAAGCTACTAACAAGAATTAAACAAAAACTAAACAAAACTATGAGCATAGGAACAAAAATAAAAACAAATGACAATGGACCAATATCACCAAT
>JZKD02S1592637.1:0-10165 GCA_000966675.3 Picea glauca
TTTAGGATAAAACTTTGTAAAAATAAGCAAGGAGGTAAATTGTTCAATGTGAAGTAAAGCTTAGTAAATGTTTATTGTGGAGTAAAACTTAATAATTAAATAATAAATGTTTAATGTGGACTAAAACTTAGTAAGTAAATAAGTGAAGTGTTGAATGGGGGGTTAGCATATGTGGAAAGCAATGTAAATAAGTGAAGTGTTCAATAGGGACGTTAGCATATGCAAGAATCAATGTAAAGTGTTTGGAGGTTAGGGTGGACAAGAACAAATGAAAACTGTCAGCACGTTAGAATTGAAAGAAGCAAAGTGGGTGGAGTTGTCAGTAGAAGAGTTGACATTTAGCTTGTGTGAGAAGTAATGTAAAGTGTGCGGAAGCTAGGATGTGCGGGAACTAGTGCAAAGTGTTCACAATTTAGAATTGCAGGATGCAAAGTGAGTAGAGTTCTGTGCATGATATCTATATCAATGTTCGTCAAGTTTATTTGTGATCAAGTATACATTATGAAACCATATTACATATATCATTTACTAAATTAAAATGTGTTATATACTTATACTTGGAATTTGTAGTTTTCATATATATATATATATATAATGAAACCTTTTACATTTTTGGTTGTATTTGTCTTAGAAGTCAAGACCAAGTAACACTTACAAAAGTTGGAATAAGTATAAAATACATGTTGCAGAGTTTAATCTAGGAAATAATTGATTGAGTTGATGCCTTGTGTTTGCAATTGATTTATATTTTAGTGGTTGACTATGAATTTGAGAAATAATATTAAGATCATGTCATATTTATTGCAAGATGCCATAACAATGCAAGGGGAACAAGAGCTTGGAAAAGAAATGATAGAATAACTAAATCTTTTGTTTGACTCTTTGTATTGTGCAGAAGTAAATGTGTGCAAACATAAAGGATGACTGAGAAGTTGTGGAAGCTTCGCACATAAAATTTAGTAAAATGTGTGCATAATCTAGGATGTGCGAGAAGCAAAGGAGGTAAATTTTTTCGTAGAGAAGATCATATTTAACATTGGACTATGTGCCCAAAGGGGTTGGATCCAATGGTGGAAAGCGAGGAGTTTTTCACCGTTGGGCAAGGTTCAATTCTCGTGAGGGCTTTACCTGGAGCCATGGGGACACCTTGAGGTAGTGTTCGAATGTGTGGTTGCACCCAGAGATACTATAATAAATGGTATCGTGACCCGTGCACACATAAGTGGATCAAAGCCCACCCCTATGTCCTTAAACTGTGTAAGTCCCCGAGGTGTAGGGCAGTCGATGACAGAGTGTGTTTTTAAGCCACTCCGTGATGTTAAAGTCACCGGTTCGAAACCTGTGGGGACAAAAAATCCAACCATGTTAAGGGTTGGTGTGGCTCAGGCCGGGTGCGATCCCTGGGTGATTTTGACGGCTTAGATGCCCCTGAGTCGCAGTTTCTCAAGACACAGGTTAATCGCAGGTCCTGCACAAATTAACAAACAAAAAAAAAACATTGGACTATGTAAAAAAAAGCAAAAAACATGTAGTACAAAAATTATTAAAAAGGAGTATGCGAAGGTGAGAATGAACGGGAAGCAATTTAAAGTGTGTCGAGGTTAGGATTTGTTGGAATCAATGCAAAGTGTGTAGAGATTAGGATGTGCAGGAAACAATGTAAAGTGTGCGCATATTAAGTTTTGTTGGAAGTTGTAACAAACCCAACCCCCTAAGTACCCTTTTAAGGGATGGGGTATTAAAATTTCATTTTTTATCAATAATCACAATAGCTCTTCTTGAGGGAACCATTGTCTTCTTCTTGTCAAGATCTTTCCAATAACAGTTGCCATGATCCAAACCGAGCTCTGGATCAAAATTTATGGCTTCCCAAAGTTCTCGGGCCTCCATTGGTTGAAGGCCACCTTACTGCCATGTGGAATCCACATGGTCTCTTAATAATCGTGCAATCCAATGTGGAATCTACCACCAAACAAATTCATTTCACGTGCCTAATCCCTTGATCTATATTCATTGTCGTCGAGGTTTTACTCCCACAGAGCCTCAAACGCCCCAACACTAAAAGTTTTGATAATGATCCCGTATTGGGACTACGCCAGATTCAACTATCCTTGGGAAGAGCATCCTTTGAATCTAATTGTGTTGGTGATCCCAACTAAAATGGGAGTTCTCGTTAAGACCCCAACCAAAAGTTCTGACAATTATCCATTAATTAGAACCATCCTAGATCTGATGGTCCTCGTGCCAATCATCCAAAGACCCTAATTGAGTCAACAAATCTATCTTGCGCAACAATTAACTCTCCTCCCATCTTATGTTTCTCAATCTAATGGTCGAGATTGACTCTCCACCTTGCATCGACCAACGATATAGAGATTTTCTCCTTTTGTTGTCATCATCATTTCATAACAACGCCTAATAGGTCCATCTATTACACCCCGACGACATTACGCCTGGATCAACAGTCCAGATCTTTTCGTCGTGTCTCCATCGATATCTATGACTCTCAATGTGTCACCGATCTATTTCATCGTCGACATTCTCCTAAATCGCCATCCTACTACCCCTGACGACGATACCTGAGACATCGACAATCCATATTCACTGGCTTGTAGATCTAATGACCATAAATAAAATTAAGGTACAAAGGACCTCCACACCCAACGTAGCCCACTTTTATCTTGTTGGCCAATTACATAGTGAAATATGTCACTACTCAGCCACAGTAGCTGCCATGCTGACATCCTCTTGTCATCATGACGTCAACCTCTCCTAGATGGGTCACAAGAAAATTAATGGCGGAGATCTCTCTTTCTTATCAACAGATCAACGACTCCCCTCAAGTTACCGAAGCTTGTGTTGTCATCGAAATTTTTGGCCATCAAATGATCTTGCTGAATTTTCAAACTTCGACGAATGACCTAGATCTGACCATGCCCATATATAACCATCCAACTCATGGTCTATGCTATAAAGGTTTTTGGGTCCTACATGGACCACTCCTGTCTCGTCAACCATTCCACTGGTGACACTTGTCACCCCTAAACACATGCTAACTGCCACCTGTACTGAGACATGGACCTGCCACTTCTTGTCACTTGGGGTGACATATGAAATTCATAACTCAACACGGGGTTCTATCTCAAGAACCCCGAGTCACCTTGACATGTGGAATAATATTTGTTGGACACGTGACACCCTTTCCACCTGACGCGTGTCATTCGTCTTCTCATGGATTCTCACCTATAGGTGCCAAGTAATCATGACGCATGACGCAACCCTTTCTTGACAAATGGAACCATCCACATCACCCTCTTAATCCCTTTGGTAGGGGGTCACCGATCTATATCTCCTTTTAGAGTTCCTCCGATTATGATAGATCAACAACCCAAATCTCCTCTTAGAGTTCCTCCATTCCTGACAAATCATTGGTCCAAATTGGGTCTCGGAGCTCTCCTGTCGGAGTGTTTCTACTTTGGCCTCCAAAGAAACTCCTACAATCAAAATCAGATTATGTTCGCCACCTAGCACCCGAGGCCAACATGTACTTTCCACTTAGGCATCTGTTTCCACATGTACCGGTCACCTAGTATGACACGTGGCACATTCATACCCAAAGAACTCTGTCAAAAAAGGGCCAGAACTTTGTGACACGTGGCACAATATTTACTTGACATGTTACACCACCCATGTCATTACATGTGGGTTGAGGTGGTTCTACACGTCATCATAGAGTATCTACTTCGATCTTCCAAGTGTTGACACATGTCCCTAGCACGTTGGTTGGGGTGAAATCCTCCCCTTGTCACTACTCACCAAGGAACCTGTTAGGCCCTTACAATAGATCGACCACTAAGATTTAATATAACCTTGGCTTCGATCAACGATCTAGATCTTCCCTCGTAGCCTCCTTGTCGGAGCTTATCTCCACAATTTACTCTCCTGGTCAGACATCTGGGTAGCATTTTTTCCAAAACAATAATTCTTTAAAAACTAAGACAAAATCATTAAAGACTTCATAAAAAGGTTGGGAGGTATTGTGCCTCCACAATGATTAATACTAGAAGGTTACTGGGTCAAACTCACAGTTTTCCTTCTTCCAGATAGATAATATCGAGAACTGACAGCAATGTGCTATCGCAAAGACCAAATAAGATGACATACAAAATTTCTTATCCTTCTTGTATTGCGCTAATTGGGAAGATATTTTAATGGAAATCAACTTAACCCAGTCGAAGATGGCCTGTTCCTTGACCATAAAATAAAGAATGTAAAGAATCATCCGAGAGATGCTGGCCATGGTTTCTTGTCCTTTTATTCTCATAAAAAGCCATGCAATTTCCCAGAAGCGATTTTTGAATGCACCAATCTGCAATCTTGTGATGTCCTTGGGGATGATCGTTGGGTTCTCCAAGAATTCAGGTAAGAGGTCAAGTCCATTGTCATGATTTTTTAATAAATACCTACAATCTTCACCTCTGAAGGTGAGCATTGGCTCGGGGAGCCTCAACATCTTAAGGAAAACCTAAGGTGACAGAGAGACAGGGGAATGGTCCCACAACTGGATGGTCCACTGACTTGGAATGTATCTCTCAGCGCACCAGGTGACCAACTCTTTACAATAAAAAACTTCTAGGACACACCCTGCGCGCGAAATTCCAAACGTACCGATTATTTCCTTCTGTGCAGAAGGGGATGAATAATAGGAATATGCCCTGGACCACTGAAAACTATGATCCTCGCATCCAAAAATATTTAGTGTATCTCCACAGAAATGTTGTCGACTTGCTGCCATAAGTCGATGAAGACGTTCACTTGCTCCAAATTATGTTAGGAATGAACATTGGTGAGAGATAATATAATCCTTCGTAAATCCTGTTTAATAACAATCCCTTCGAACCTGTATGGTAAGTTATTAGCATTAAAATCATAGTAAATGTGCATTGGGAAAGGTGCGAGGGTGGCGGGGACGGGCAGAGGAAATATGTGACATAATATTTTTTGTGTACCCGGGAACCCGCGAATCCAGGAGGTCATGATGGTAAGAGGCATGGAATTGGCTAAGTGTTGAATGGTGCGATGATCAGATGGATTCATGTAGGAAGAATGATACTTAGGCAGTTTCATGGGAGTCTGAGGATCAAAATTTAGATCGTAGAACTCTTTGGTGCAATATGTCTATCATGGAACACAAAAACATGAAAGATCGATCCTGTCAACCCAGGAACCCGCGATCGTAAAATCGACTAAGTGTGGAATAGCACGTCAATTAGTTGGACTCGTGAAGTGAATTTTTAGATGGAGGTGAGAAAATGTAAGTTTTCCAACCTGGGAACCCATGGTCTAAAATGCGACTAAGTGTTAGAACTAGAAAGGGATAGTAAGAGGGAAAAAAGAAGAGGGAGAAAAAACGGGTAAGTGTAGAAGGGGGAAAAGAAAGGGAGAAACGAATCTAGGAAAATAGAAAAGGGGAGGGAAATTTTTGGAAGCAGGAAATGACCTCAACAACAGGCTCCAACTGTGGGATGATGACCCCCTGTGGGTTGTCAAGAATCCAAAATCTCTGGTGACCAAGTGCTTCTTCCCATTGGGATATGGAGTCAGATTAAGAATATACAAACTAAAAATAAAATTATGTATAATGAGAATGAGAAGTGCAAGGAGAAGAAACCTTTCAGATGTTTCCCGTTGACAGGCATCATTAACCTTTTTAATTTCATATCTTGATGCATATATGAGTTAAAGCTAGATATATTTTCAATGACATAGGGTCCTATCCAGAGTGCTTTGAGCTTCGTGTGCATGGATGGATTTTCCTTGGCTTTGTTCCAAGGTAGTACCAGTTATCCCTTATGAAAGTTATTCATAGTCGTTCTTTGATCAAAATACTTTTTGACGATCTGCTGCCTCTGAGAAGTCTAGTTCAGGGCTTTTCTTCTTTCCTCCCTCAACTTTAGCAATTGATTGATCCTTTTCTGAGTAGGAGAAGTGTCTTTCGTATCTTCAATGTTAACCATAGAGATCAATGCGTTAAGCTCAAGGTTAATTGGCATTTTTTCCTCTTTCCCATAGACCAATAGATTCATAGTCATCCCGATACTATCTTTTAGGGTTGTCCTGCTTGCCCATAATGCTTTTGTCAGCTTCATGTGCCAATTTATCTGGTTTCCATCAACAATTTTCTTCAATATCTCCACAAGTGTTTTGTTCGTGGATTCGGCAAGGCCATTTACTTGTGGATAATAATTCGAAGACTGACCCATAATGATCCCATATTGTCTGTAAAACTACGTTAATTTTGACCCAATGAAGATCGAACCATTGTTTGTGATGAATTTATTAGGAACACCAAATATTGACAAAATGTTTTCCTTGAGGAATCAAATCAATTCTTCAGCGTCGACCTTCTTCAGTGCCACCGCTTCTGGAAATTTTGTGAAATAATCGGTAGTTGTTAGAATGTAAATGTGCCCTTTTATAGATTTCAAATTAATCAGTCCAATGACATCAAGTCCCTATTGGGAAAATGGTTGTTCCACCACAATCAACTGCGGAGGCATCACAACTTTTTTCTTTTTTACTAAGAACTGATGGCATGACAAACATCTCCTTATTGTGGTGTACGAGTCCCCAAAGATTGATGGCTAGTAGAATCCTGTTATGATTATTTTGTGAGAAGTTGCAGTGGGTGCAAAGTGTCCACCACATATTCCTTTGTGGAATTCTTTGATCAGTGTCGTAGCTTGATTCTCATCGGCTCATATCAATAATATACCATTGAAATTCCTTCTGAAAAGTATGCCATCAATCAATACATACTGGTTCTCCTTCATCTTGAGTGACCTTCGCTCCTTGGAACTCATTGTAATAGGGAATTGCCCATATCTTAAATAAAATATGATATCTCCATACCATTCTGAATAAGCTAATGGTTCCCCGAATGAGATTGAAATCACTCCATCAACTGAGTTCCCATTCACCATAAGATTTCATAATCCTTGTCCTTTTATTGCCTTCAACGGTTTGATCTCAATATCATACTCTTGAATTTTTTCTAACCAGTTGGCCCATTTTCCTTCCCTCAACTGTTGATTTAGGAGCATCTTGACAGGGGACACAGGGACGTAGGAAATCACAAGAGAGTTTAGTATATAAGTTTGAAAGTGTGCCATAACTTTTATGAAGGCCAATGCCCATTTCTCGAGTTCTGAATACCTCAACTCATAGTCATGTAAAGTTTTTCTCATAAAACTTATGGGGATATCTTCTCCGTTGTTATTTTTCTGAGTGAGGACAGACGTGACAACTGCCTCTGTAGAAAATGAACATATAATGAAATCCTTTTGAAAATCTAGACTAATGAGGACAGGGGTGGTGGTGATGACCCCCTTGATCTTGTTGAATGCTTCCTGAGTATCTATTGTCCACTCGAACCTCTGTTCTTTTTTCAACAATAAATTGATGGATTTTATGATGTTTGTGTAATCAAGAACAAATATTCAAACAAAATTAATTTTCGTGTAGAATGACTGGACTCCCTTATTTGATGTCGAGGGGTTGAGTTCATTAATCACTTTAACTCTTTCTGGGTCAATGTAAATCCATTCCTTGCATACAATGTGGCCCAACATCTTACGTTGAGTCACAACAAACAAGCATTTCTTTGGGTTGAGAGAGACGTCGTATGATCTACATATTTCAAATACTTTTCTTAAATGATGGATGTGATCCTCCCTTTTGCTTGAATGCACTGTCAAGTCATCTTGGTAGTTTTCCATGAACTTTCCTATCAGTTCGCTGAATGCATGATCCATGGATATTTGGAACATAGCCCCGATATTCTTCAAACCGAAGGGAATTCTATCATACACATATGTCTCCCATGGTGAGATAAATGTTGTTTTTTCTCTATATTTTTCATCCACTAAGACTTCAGAGAAACCATACAACATAGACATGCATATCTGATCTCATGACTTGCTGTAGCAAAAACTCCAGGTTGGGAAGCAGACAATTATCTTTTATGCTCACCTTGTTAATATCTCTAAAGTTGACGCACATTCAGATTTCCCTGGTCTTCTTCTTGATAATCACTGGATTTGAAATCCAGTCTGAATGTCTGATGGGATAAATTATCCCTACTTTCTTCAACTTCTCCAACACAATTTTTACTAGAGGCTTTAGCTTGGGATTCATCATTCTTATTTTTTGTTTCACTAGTTTGGCTTCTTCCCTCAAAGGAATGACATGCTGGAATATCGTTTTGTCATAAGCCTTTAAGTCGTCATAAGTCCAAGCAAACAAAACAATATATTCCTTGAGTAAGGAGAAATATTGATCAACTTCTTTGGGGGTGTAATCGGTTCCCAAATTGACATATTTCAAGGACTGGTTCATTCCAATATTGACTTTTCTTGTCTCTTGCACCTTTCAAACAAAAATTTCTTCACAAATATTCTTGGCATGATCGTCTTTTGTGAACAAAGATTCAACTTGTATGTAGTCTTTAGGGACATTTATATTCTTATTCATCATCATTTAACACAAAAATATCCAATTGTTCATCATTTTCAAACACTTGCAAGTACTCAATATTATCGGGCACAGATGGCCTAAAGGCCCTTTCCACCTGGAAAGATGTTTTGCTAAGGATATCGTCTGGATTTGATAATGAAGCTGCCAAAGATAACAAATCAACCTTATGGTTCTTATCTCTTGTAATGAAAGAAATATTGAAAGAGCTTAAAGATTCCATCAGTTCATTAACTCTTTTGAAATACAATTTAAGCCTTTGATTTTTGATTTTGTATTTTTGGGTAGCTTGGTTGATGACCAGATCTGAATCTCTAGTCACAATGAGATGTTCTATTTTAATTCCTTGTGTGAGGATCATTCCCTGGATTAAAGCTTCATATTCTGCCTCGTTATCCATGCATGGAAACTTCAGTCTTACACCATGAGGGTACATAGTCTTATCTGGGCTTACGATAACAGTCCCAACTCCATTCCCTGATTTAGAGCATGATCCATCGAATGCCATTCTCCTGTAACCTTCAAATACACATTCTAGGACCTCCAAGTCTTGAACTCCTTCTAGGTTTTCATTCTGCTCCATATCCAAGATAACATAGTTTTTGATCCCTGCGTCTATGTAGTCTTCCATTAATTCATTATCCTTCTTCTTGAAGGATAAATGTTTTTTGGACTCTCGGGGTACTTTAATCATTTCTCCCTCCTTTCCTGGTAGAATCATACAACTATCGTCGTTCATTATATATATCCACCGATCATGGAGCTCCAATCTCTTCCTAGCAGAACCCGATGTGTTGGAGGCAGATCTCCACAATAATATTAAAAATTGTGATGATATGGGGAGCTACGGTAATCTATGCATAGAAATCCTTGATCTCTCTGTATGCTGACACTTTTCTCGAATCGATGGAATATATGCTCTCACCAGTTTCATAATATTTAGTGCAGCTCATGCCTAATGCTTCCATGACCGCAAGTGGCATTATATTATTTGTTGCACCAGTATCATCTAAACAATTATGCAATGCAACATCATTATTTTCAATTGAGATGTAGAAGGGTGGAATTTTACCTC
Source organism: Picea glauca (assembly GCA_000966675.3). Taxonomy (NCBI): domain Eukaryota; kingdom Viridiplantae; phylum Streptophyta; class Pinopsida; order Pinales; family Pinaceae; genus Picea; species Picea glauca. The sequence goes on from JZKD02S1592637.1 coordinate 9,608, forward strand.
TCAGCTTAGCGGTTGATGGGATCTAGTTCTGTTTTGGAGTGGTAACAACAACTTCTGTTCTTTCTGATGGATCATCCAATAATTTCAAGATATTCTGCCTCTGCTGAGGAATCTTCACCACTTCTGTGAAAGGAAAGGTTATCCTTAGTTTACTTAAGTCCTCCACGACATTGTACATCATTTGATTTGAGCTTGTCACTATGGGTTTCCTTGTGGTTCCAATTGTCATCTTCTTATTCATCACTTTTTCAACATATTTTTATTTTTCTTTTTATTTGTCAGAGTCACCTTTATTCTTGGATCTATTTACAAATCCTCTTGTCTGGGCGACATTTTCTTGCGAGTTAGGATCATTGTCTCCCTCTCCATATGTGTACATGGATGCCTCAAATCCATTCATATGCACCGTCTCAGAGCATTCATAAGGTAACTAATAACCTTTTTCCTCGGTCGATTGTTCGTCACAGACATCATCCAAAATAGCCGCATTTGGAGTGGGTTGTCTAGGAACCGTTGGTCTTAGTGGGTCTTCAATATTCTCAAATTTGACCTTGTTTT
>JZKD02S1592638.1:0-10165 GCA_000966675.3 Picea glauca
ATCCTAAGTAAAGTCAAGCCGCCACCTCAACAAGAAAATCGGTCCACAAATCAACAGACCCACCACCATCTAATAGTTGTTGGATCTAGCTAAAAACTAACAGTGTATTCTAAACGTTCTACTTTTTGGCTTTTTTCTGACGATGTTTTCCGTTTGATTTTTCCCGAAATCCAGCGAGGAATGGTTGGATTTGCATATTTGAGTAGCTAAGTTTGTATAATTTGAGTGCTTCAGGGGTTTTTCAGCATGCTAAATCCATTTATGCATTCAGAAATACAATTTAAACAACAAAAAATAGTGATTTTGTGCAAATTTACATCGTCGGATTCTGGCCAAAAAAAACAAAAGGTAGAACATTTAACCAACGCCAAAACTAACTGTGTGGTCTAAGAATATAGCCATAGGGAAAGGAAAGATGAACGTTGAGGCATCCTAAGCTAGCCATGAGCCTTTTTCAACCATAAGATTGCCTATATGAACCATATTGAGTTCTCTTTTGGTGATGATCTTCAATATTAAACTGTTTTTTAAGATAAAAATATTATTTTACCGAAGTGATTTAGTCTATGGGTTGTGGATGACAAGTCAAACAATTATTTTTTAATTGGGAGAGAAAATTAGTCAGTATCAAGGAAAATTATAAAAAACTAAGTCATCTACCTAATTAGGTTGTTGTCGAATTGTGAGATCATTCATGTCATTCAATAAAACTTTATTTTTGTGAGCAAATTTATGGATTGATTCTTCTATTATCTTTCTTCTTGACTAAAAGGAAAAGTACTTCATAGACTAGACATTGTCTTTTGGTTCCATTTGCAAGGCTATTCGATCAATCCATTAAGGAGCTACATAGTCATGTGGAATGAGAGGTCTAGACTTTCATCTCATCTCTCCTTTGATGGTGTTAAGTAATTCAAATTCAAGGTTGGACAAACCCTTATAGGGGGTATCTTCAACAAGGAGGAGATTGCATTTTACAACCATGTTGATCTAATGGTTGGAGACCATCCTAGAGAGGAGATTTCCTGGCAAGATCCAGAAACAATATAACTACTCTAGATTATATTGGGGGTGATAGTCCATCAACTCCAAACCAAATTCCTATTCCAAATTCTGTGGTCGATTTAGAAGGGGTTATGATCGTAATCCGATGCTTTGAAGGTGAAGGTAAGGCCGATGTAATCCTCACTGCTTCAACCAATTTTATTTAAAAATCCAACAAATCTCTTTTTATTTTTCTGCTTTATAAAAATAAAAACATAAAAATCATAACATACCAAAAATATTTTGATAACTTGAGCTCCAGATCTATATATTTTAGCTAGTCTTTCACTTGGGTTTTTGTTAGAATCTTATATATTTGTCCCAAGGAAAGGTATGGCTCTCTTGTGTTATATAGGAAAGCGAATTCAAAACCATTTCAAGGGGTTGTCCAAGGGTTTTATAGATTTGCAATTGCATTAACGACATTAGTTTTTTCATTGCTAAGTGAAACCCTCACTCTAGGGTTAAGCCAAGCAAGGTACTATTTCACAAACCCTTTCATTTTTCACTTCCGTTTAAATTTTCATCATTATTCGAAATGATTTACAGTTCCCAACTTGCTGGAAATTCAAAAATCTGCGATAAAAGTCATTTGGGTTTTGACTCTAGGGGGGTTTAATCCATGTTTTTAATAAGTATTTTCCAAATTTCTAAATCTTTAGTTTTACTTACAAACATTTAATGTTGAGATGTTTTATTCATACATAGCTAGTTTCCCTAGCTTTCTCACCCCTAGATATCTCGATCTAGTGTATTTATACACTTGTGGGAGGTCATTAAGGCACCTTTAGCTTGTTGTTTTTTTTCATTTTTTTATCATTTTGTAGGTTTGAAAGTGAAGGAAAACGATACTATAGTCCATTTGCACCCTTTTACCAACATCCAAATCAAGGTATTCTTCTCCCAAATAGTAAGGGAATCTATCAATCATCTTTTGTTGTCATTAGAGCAATACATTTCAATATTTGAGTGGTCTTAGCTTGTTGTTCAGCACTTTTTTGCAGCACGCTTATTCATTTTCAAACTAATAGTTCATTAATTAACTCTTACCTTCATCATGAATGACATATTTAGGCATTGGTCTACTAAGTTTTGGTGAAGTCTCTTGTTTGTGATAGGGAAGCCTCCTATAGCCTTTTGTAGGAGTTGGGATTAAGAAGTGGAGACTTGTGCCGAAGTGATAGTGGGAACTTGTCTTGTGTGGTACGACCTTAACACCTCGAAAGGACCTTGATGAGACCGCTAATCTAGGTGGTAACAGGACCAAAGTTTTATTCACAACTTTAGTTTTTCCATAAGAGTGAGGATGAAAAACAATGGAATGTTTCAACTTTCTATCCATCTTTTACCATGATGTTTTCCAAAACTTGACTTGAAATATAAAGTCCCAATAAAACACTCTCAAACTTGGCAAAGCAAATGTACCCATATATTTGCAAAGAACAACTTAATTGTTTCATGGCCTAAGATGTTCCTCTTACAAGCGATAAGCACACAACTCTTGTTGAATTGGTTCACAACTACAAACAAGGAGCCATGGCCTCTCCTTACATAGGAAAACCTCCCACAAAATCCATAGAGATACTTTCGCAAGATTTTTGTAGCACTAGCAATGGCATGTATAGTGCAAGTTTCCAAGTATTGGCCTTACTAGTGCTACAAAGAACACAACCTCTAATAAATCTAGAAACTTGTTCTTGCATATTAGGCCAATAAGCATACCTCTATAGATTTTTTATGGTCTTCCCAACACCAAAATGTCCAGCGATTTGAGAAATATGGGCTTCCCTCATCAACTAAATTTTCCTTCTTTGGAGTATATATAGATTGTCCAACTTGTAGAGTAGCCCATTATGAAGATCATATATGCATTTCCCTCTAGATTGACCACAGTGGTTTTCTCCTTCAACTACTAAAGGACATCTCCAAAATCAGCGTCCTCCTAGTAAACTTCACTAAGAAAATCATGAGTGAAGGGGTCATATTGCATAATAACTACCAACATTGTAATCTTCAACATGGGTGGCCTTAACATCATATCTAAAAGTTAGTGTGTCTACATTTGTTTGATTTAGTTGAATATTAATGTGAAAGAGTTCAAAGATCTTTCTTTCCTCCTTTGCATTGATGTTGTTGGAGACTACCTCTCTTTTCATTGAAGTATAGATTGCCTTTGTGAAAATTTCAAAAATCTTCACTTTAAAAAAACTTCAAAAATTTCACCTCATTTATTTTAGGTTCCTCAAATCTATTCATAGAACTTCCAGAATTATGGTTGAATTTGAAATATAAATTACATAAACAATATACTTCACTTCTTTCCAACCAAATTACTAGGAATACTTGAAAAATAGACACTAAAAATATGTTTGAAGGAGAAAGATTCACAACCCTTAAAGAACAATCTCCTTCATCAACCATATCTAAAAAAAAAATTAGTTACAACAGATTTATTTACAGCGGTAAATATGATTTCTAGTTTCTTCTTAACATGCTAAATCAGATAACATGTCAACGAAGTTGTCCCAATAAATCAGCATATAGAAACAGCGAAGAACCCACTCATAAACAATGAAAACACAAGTCTGATTTTCAAATCGGAAGCATACAAATATGGACAGAAATGGTACACTTCATAATACAACATAAATGAGGATACATCACAATACCTCAATGCATCCCAATCTAGTACAACATGTCCTCTCAGCTCGTCCAAGCAAAGGCACTCCAATTGCTACCAAACCCTAGCCAGGGCATCCACTGTCAACAACAAACCCTAACTAGCAATGCCACGACCTAACAAGGAATCTCACCAAGTTCTCCTAACTACACCAAAGGCTCCACAACAACACACTAACAAGTCCATCCTTAGATCTCCCACTTTCATCATACAAGTCTTTAAGGAGATTCACAAGCTTGCATCACATAAGCTCCACTAGTATCAAGCATTGCAAGTCTTCTCTATGGTTTCACGCCACAAACCCTAATTATTGCTCACACCAAAACTTCAACCCTAGTGCTTCAAGTCTTCCCTAGAATTTACCTCACATAAACCCTAGTGCACCAATTCTTAATCTAATCCTTTCAACTCTTGCATCACACAAGCACAAGGGGATAAAAAAAAACTACATCGAGAAGTACAAATGATCTAGTGATTCAATTGTTAATATAAAGACACTTTCCTCCCTTTATAAGATAGGTGAGGGAGATCAACAATAGAAAGTGGACTAAGTCCACAAGAAACCTAATGTAAGACACTAGAGTAGGTCCAAGTGAGGCACACTCTGTTCAAGGTGTAGATAATGTCATGTGGTGGTTGGACACCACCTCCCAAGAAATGTGCTCTCCAAGCTAAGGTTCCACAAGTCAAGAGTTCCTCATCACAAGGATGCACATTTTCCAAGCAAGGATCCAAGCTTCAACGCTCATTCGCATGTGTCTCAAGCAAACAACAAGTAGTGTGCACTATAGGCAAGTCTCCCTCGAGCCAAGCACTCAACCTCCTAGAGTGTGACACATGTGTAATATCCCAAGGACGAACCCAATTGTAATGTAAATGAATATGTACTTAAGATGGTGAGTTGTTTGATACCATTTTTGTATGCATCTTTCATGGAATAGTGTGCACATGTACTGCGCAGTAAAATGAGGAAGTGTGCACATTCCAGGATACCACGTGAAGCAACTTAAGTGCGCGCGATTTTGAGGCCAGGGAGCCTTTGTGTATACGTTGTGTTTATAGGCTAGTGAGACAATTTTATGATTATTAGGTCAAAGATCCTAGATGTTAAAGGTCAGTGCGCCTACTTTTGTATATGTCTCGGCATTAATATAAAATGCATTGTTTCATGCAGGCTGACCATGATAAAAGGGTATGGAGGAATAAACTCCACTAGTTAGGGAAAGGGTGGGGGATAAAAGTTGAAAAAAATGACTAAGCTAGGGAGCTTAAGCGAAAAAGGAATATTATATTAATATTTCTTAAAGTATAAAGTATGGGTAATTATTTTATCCTAAGTTCCAAAGTTGGGGACAAGTGGGCCAAAGTAGCTCCCAACATGACAAGTGTCAAGTTAGGGACATGCATACATATTGTTTGGACTTAGTTCATTTTCAATCATTCTTCCTTCAATCATTCAGTCATCCAGTCAATCATCCATGAGCATTCACACACCCATTGAGATATCCTTCGTACTTTCATGACTATACCTGAACCTGTATCCATAGCCATTTTATGTTTGTGTATCTGGTTAGCTTGGGAGCTGGACTGAAGAAGCAGGTTGTTAGGCTCGTGGGATATTGAAGAGGCAGGTTGTCAGGCCCGTGAGAGATTTCTCCTTGGGTGAGAGAATTGATGGGAATTTATTTCTTGAAGGTGCTGAACTGCAGCTACAGTGTTCTGAGACTTCTTATCCAGCATGTTGTTGAAGCCCAGAAAGGGAGTGGGGTAGCCGAAGGACTATTGAACAGAGAAGAGGCACACTTCCTGGGTGGGATAAGCATGTGGGGAATGAGGGACTGTAGGTTGTTAGTTTGAGTTGGCACCTATGACAGAGTCCTTCCTGTTGTCTATGAACCATTAGCCTGGTTAGGAATCCCTTTACCGAGTTGAGTTTAGTCCCAGCTTGGGGGTGACCCACTGCTGAGAGTGATGAGCAGTGTGGTCTAAGTCTGGGAGGTTCGTGGAAGGTATACACACAGTTGGTGATATTCTTACCAAGATAAGTGCCAATTGTGGGATAAATTTACATGTTTCATTATTATTTATGTGTTCAATTTTATGGGTTTATCCTAAGTGTGGTTATAATTGTCTGTATGTTTATGGGTATTTCCTATATATGTTTCATGTCTATGTTTACGGTTATTTCAGTATGAATTTGTGCTTTTACATAATGTATTTGTCTGTTTATGTTTTATATATGAAGTTCCGCAAGATTTTTGTGTGTATATGTTTTAATTGTATGTAGTTCATAAAATTTATGTGGCACAACTCAGTTGGTAAGTTGGGTATGTTACAGTATGTTCCGCAAAATAAAGAATATGTTCTCTCATGTATCGTGGCCCGGCCATGGGTGGTCGGGGACGTTACAATATGGTATCAGAGCTTTAGTTTTTAACACTGAGCCTAGATGGGCTGAGCAAGTTGAGTTGAAGCGAAATCTCACAGAGGATTGATTTCGAAGTGGGCAAATTTCAAGTCATAGAGCGTCCATGGTAAACTTTATAAGCAATGACGCGAAATTTGGAAAAGCCACAATTTATGTTGTTAAATTCATGAGAAAATGGAGAAATTTGGCCAAGTGGTGAGATATTATTGGTATAATATATGTTCTAGCAAATTCATACCTGGAATTAGTCGAATTTGAAGTTACAGTGAAGCCATGACAGATGGAGAGAGATTAGTAAATAAAATTCTCAATTCGTGAATTGATTTTGGGTAAATTCGTTCTAGAAATGTCAACCCACAATGATTTGTTGTTGCAGAGGTTGAACTGGTGTTATCGGGGTGAAATTGAACGAATTTCATGGTTGCAGAATGTCTATGGTAAATTGGGGAAAAGGTTAGGAAAAAGCCCCAATTTCTGCAGCCGAATTCACAAGGAATTGTTGCGCATAAAAATGAATGTGTGCAGGTGGGCGCACTAAAAATGCATGTGGCACGGTAAAAAGCTTGTGATATCTAAAAATTGGTGTTGCATGGAAAAATATTGGTGTGCGGTGCGTGCACTAAATTTTGGCACTGCGTGAAAAAATGTTAGTGTGCAGGTGCGTGCACTAAATTTTGGCGTCGGGCGGAAAAATGTTAGTGTGCGGGTGCGCGCACTAAATTTTGGCGTCGCACAGAAAAATGTTGGTGTGCGTGTGCGCATGATAAATTTAGCATTGTGCGGTGTGCATACGCATAATAAGGTGTGCGTGGTGTGCACACACATAATAATGGCGTGCATGTGCGCAGTATTGGTAGAGCGCAGAGAGACTTTGTTGGTTCGTGTGTAATGTGATTATATGTTGTCGCGCGATAGTTTAGTTAATGGTTCATGTAGAGTATTGATGCGCGATGGGGGCGTACTAAACTTTGGCATGGTACAACACGTAGAGTGAAATGCGCATGGAATATCAGCGCGTGATACAAAAAACTGCGCGCAATAGGTAATAGTGCAAGAACCAAAACTGTGTGCAGTGGATAGTGGCACGTGACACAAAAGTAGTGCACGTTGATTATTAGTGTGACAAAGAAGTGATGCACAATGGTTATAGGTACGTGAAGCATGATTTACCTTGTGGTGTTATTGCGCATGTTATATATGGGTGTACAAGTTGAAATTTGCGTGCATGAAGTCATTTGGATGGTGAAGAACAACAGAAAAACAACGATTTTCTGCGACATTTTATATTATTTGAACGCCATCTTTTTGCAACGCATTTTTGAGGGCCTTAACAGCGTTTTTAGCTACTCAAAAACCACAAGAACAAAGTGTACCAAGGTACACTTTGTCTATGCAACTCAAATAAAAGAGCTCGGAGAAATATTTCTAATGGTGTAAACCATTCATCAAACGGAGTTTTTATGAGAAAGTTACAACACAAACAATGGGGGGTAAATTTTAAGACCTAACTAGCTTCAAAGAGCCATAACTTTCTACTCTGGAATTAGATTGAGGCACAGGAGAATTCAATGGAAAGATATTGAGCCATAGAAGACATTCCCAGAGCTGAATTAAATTTTTGGGCATGTTAAAATGTGTAATATGGAAAAGAATGTACATGTAACATTCCAAACCAAAAACACAAATTGGCCTAGAACTTCAGCAAGTTGTAACTAGCAGCTCAGAACCCAGAAAAAGGGTGAAACTTGGACAGAGTGTCTAGAATATGTATATAAAGAAACCAATTGAGATCCTATGAAAATTCCAATGGAGTAGATGCAAAAATGCATAATTACAGCGCAGAGTTGCATCAAGCTGATATATGAACAAAAATTAATGGGCAATTTTAAAATAACCATAACTTTCTGTTCAAGACTCGGAATTGAGCATGGGAGCAGTGATTGGAAAGGTGTTGGAAAGTGGAATATAAATATCCACCCATAAAATTGATTTGGGCATTCAATTTTTCAAGAAATCAGAAGAATTAATTATGATATATTATTGAACCATAATGGTTCATATTTTCATGAAATTGTTGAAACAGTTAGCCTGGAAAAGTTTTGTTGGTTGCACACTTTGCAGAGTTAACAACAACTAGATCAGATCAAGATTAGCACAAAGTACATAGTAATGGAAGAGGCATAGGGGAATTACATCCAGGAAGATGAAATTAGAGGGATGGATGTCCATTTGGGCATTGAAGGAACAAACTCCAATGGACATGGAGAAGAAAGAGATGAAAACATGAATATGGTAGAGACCATTAACAATTTGCAGAAGAATGTCCAAAGCCATAAAGCTAACAATGAAAGGCTTATGAGAGCCAAGGAGAAGTAGGATGATGTCAACATGAAGTTAATGCAGATCTTGAACAAAATAGAAAAGAAATTGGATAAGGAGAGTGGCCCAAGAAAATATGGAAGTCACAGGCCTCCTGATGAGAAAAAAAGAGCAAGAAGTGTTAGAAGACATCACCACCACTCCCCGAGGAATTCCAATGAGAGAGCACACAACATCTCAAGTCCATCCCCTGTCAGGAAACATAAGAATTCTGGGGTGGATGAATTGCGAGGAGAAATGAACAAAATCAAACCTCCTACATTTGATGGTGAGCACAAGAAGGATGAAGATGCAGAGACATGGTTGTTGGGCACGAGAAAGTATTTTCAATTGCATAATTATTCTTCTCATGCAGAAGGTAGAATTGTCATCTATCAACTCAAGGGAAAGGCATCCATGTGGTGGGATCAACTTGTGTAGGTGCAACACATTAAAGAGAAAAGTGTTACTTGGAGGGAATTCAAGAAGTATTTTGAGAAGAAATACTTGACTAAGAGATACTATGACAAGAAAATGAAAGATTTCTTTGAAATCAAGCTTGGGAGTATGACAATAGATGAATATGAGAGAAGGTTTTTAGAACTGTTGAAGTATGTCTCTTTCATCAAGGATGAGATAGTTAATATTCAGATGTATTTGAGTGGATTTCCATCATCTATCAGTGACAAAATACAGTATGATTATCCCAAGACATTGGAGAAGACCATATGATGCAGGAGCATCCCCCACATCAAGCGAGCCAGCGTGGAAGCAAGAGACTATTGGACAAGCACCAGCACGAATTTTGAAAATCACTTTGGAATTGTTGCGCAAATCTTAAATGAGCCATTAAGAAAAGGCGCACTTGTAAAATGTAAATGGACCTTGAGCCTTTAGCTCTCATCCTTAGTAGGTAGAAGGCATTTAAAGTAGTTAATGCAGGTAAATAGAATTTAATTCTAGATTAGACAGTTTTAGAGTGCAAGAGGGAAATAGGATATAGATACCCTCATTGTACATTGTAACATAGTTAGAAGCAATTGGAGCAAGAGCATGCAGAGAGCTCTGTAAGAACACCCATGTACAGATATTTGAATTAATAGAAGAAAGCTTTGATTCAAATTCATGGTTTTGTGTTGTTCTCTGTGTATTGATGTTGATATGCTCATGAATGTTTGCTTCCTGTGATACATTTGTTTTATATGTTGTGTATATGATTTCATGTTGAAATTGAAGTCTGAGAGGAGGGAAGAATGAGTTTTAATTGTTTCTCTATTTGAGCCAGAGAATTTCTGCAAGGAGTGTAGTTGAAGTGTCCGCAAGGGGTGCGTTGACAGAGGGTTCAGATAGAGATAGATTTTGTTCTCGTTCATCCCAAAGGTGCAGTTGGGCACAGGAGCCATGCAAGGAGTGCGTAGGCTGGGTAAAAGTCTCAGGGTTGCGAACCTGAGTGAAGATTCGAGTGACTACTGCTGCAGGTGTGCGCAGAGTCAGAGTACTCAATCACTTGAGAGTGTTCAAAGGTTACCGCAAGGAGTGAGAGCAAGAGGCTTCTTTCTGAGAACCTGAATCCATGGGAAAAGCTCAGGAGGTATAGAACATTCGAGTAATCGCTAAGAGAAGCATAGGGAGCTTGTGCCGTGAAGTGTGTTCAA
>JZKD02S1592639.1:0-10165 GCA_000966675.3 Picea glauca
ACAAGAATGCAATTTATTTGGTAAGATATTGAAAGTGTATGTTTAGCAATTAAGATTAGAAAACAATTTTATTAATTCACAAGTTAAGTGAATTTGCACTTATTTATGTTACAGGCACAAGCCTAATATTTATATCTCCAATAGAGAATCATTTAAACGTGATTTTGAGAGTACACATCTTGCAACCTCGACAAAAGATTATTCTTATATTTATATTTTTGTCAATGCGAATGATGGAAAGACTTCTAGCAGTGTATTGGTATACAATGTTGTAGTTAGAAAGCTAACATGAGAAAAAGGATTTGAAAGGAGAGATGGTTAACATTTTCAAATGAAGGAGATTGGGTTTTGGATTTGTTCTCAGGTTCATGTAAGAATTATGATATAATATTTATGAAATCATACTTCAATCTTATATTATTTTTAATTTATGTATTTTTACAGTATATAACTTTATTATTCATTTTGTATTTGGTGATTAGGTATAACATTAGTGTGTTGCTTACAGAAAGGAAGAAATTGCATAGCCATTGAAAGTGACCCAATGCAGTGTTGTTTTATTCAACAAAGAATTAATGATATTCCAGCTCTTCTAGATGAAATGCAAGAAGTTGGCTTGAGGAATGGAGATTTTAGTGAATCAAAGGTGGAAAAAATGTCCAAGGAACCTCAAGTACCATTAGGAGGAATGATTTGAAATGATCATTTTGGAGAACTTGCACAAAATGACACAATGGAAGCACAAAATGATGTCGAAGAAAACGATAATGTGTCTGTTGAGAATGATGAATTTGGGATATATGATATTGTTGATTAGCTCTAAGATGCCCTTGAAGACGATGCTCAATTTTGCATATTTTTTATGAGCTATCACTGTAATGTTTTGTCTTTCAGATTTTAAAATAAGAATGAAGATGTATCTTTGTTTGGTGATTAATCTTTTTATTGTTTTGTTTTTCATTTTATTTGTATGTGAATCATTATACATTAAAAAAAATTATTAAATGTTGTATTTTTTTACTTCAAATGTATAAAAATATGAAAGAAAATGTAATGTGGAAACATTGTGGATCAAAAATTTAAAATATCGAAAAAACACCTAAAATGGAGGGGAGGTGCTACTGGTAGCACCGCTTTTAAAAACAGAGTAAAAAATTGGACCCAAAAAAAAAAAGAACTCTGTAACTTTGTAGAGTTCTCGTTAAGTTGGTCACTATGTTCCAACCTTAGGCCTTGTTGTAGAGTAACTTCCTACAGCACGTCACCCTCGTACCAAGCCATGATACCACCAAGGAAACTGACTTAGCAGGGTTTTGAGTTTGTGATGATCTAGGAACGTTACTCTCCTTTCTCCTCTGACACAGAAGAAGTTGCCACCTCCTACTAAGCTTCGGGTCTCCACAGGTTTATCAGGTGGTTTCTCGAATGGATTTCCTCTACACAAGGGAGTCCCTTCTCTGCTCAACAGCTCATCGATGACCTCCATTTACCAGTGTCGGTTTATGTCCAGTAAGCACCAACCTGCGACCACTCATGCTCCAGTTCGGGATCCGGGTACTCTTCGTTCAGGATGATCATCAACAACTCAAACAAGCTTCCTATTTTCTTCCATATATCTCTTATTTTTCCTTCTTTTTCCTCGATCGGAACCTCCAAACCTCTGAGCTTTGCTCTCCCTTGCTCGTATCAGTATCTTTTGCACCTCCTCTATGTTGTGTTTGTGTCTCTCCCTCATGTGTTCATGTTTTCCTCCTCTGGTCTTCTTCTCTATCTCCTTGGGATCTCTGTGACTTTTTGCAGATGTAACCTGTAGTTTTCCCTTTCCAGTCTGAAGGGGTGGTTTTGTGGTATCCCCTTGTCAGTTGTTCAATCATCCTTTCTCTCTGCATGGATCAAATGCCACAGTCATTAACTGCCCCAACCACCTCTGTGACTTCTTTTAATGGTCACGTGGTTTTCATATACATTTGGTATGTTGGTAGGTGTAGCTTTATGTTTGCAAGCATAAATTAGCTTGCTATGCAAGCTTCATATTTTCTTCGCTGGTACATCTCATCTCCACTTCACTCAAATGTTCAATCAGTCCCTCAGCCTCATCAATTTCCTATGGTGTATCATGGCCAGTACTGTCAAGGTTGTTCTTTCTCAATCAGCGGTTTGGTGTTTATATTAGATCAAAACATAATTGCATGCATCATCGCATTAATATATGGAGTTTGTGCATAATTACGGTCTTGGGGGAAAACAGGGTGTTACAATAAAAAACATTAGTAATGTTGGACAACTGAGAGGGGGGGGGTGAATCAGTTGTTATCGTGCTTAAACAATTATGCTTCTTTTAAACTCTTTGCAGAAACACTGAATGACGATCACAATAATGCATGGAAATAAACAATGGCACATTCAGCATCAGTCGCATATATGAGAAACACAGAGACAGATATTTCTCGAGGAAACCCATACATGGTAAAATCCTCTTTTTATTTATATGATAAGTAATAGTTACATTATTTACATTATCATACATATGAGCACCAACTCATAATGAGGCTACAACCTCAGTTTTGCAAGTTGCTACTTGCTAAGAGCACCAACTCTCTGTTTTCTCTAGCACCCACTAGAAGGAAGCACCAACTCCCTAGATTCTCTGGCACCAACTAGAAGGAAGCACCAACTCCCTGGTTCCTCTAGCACCAAATAGAAGGAAGTACCAACTTCCAATCATACAGGCACCAACCTGTATAACAGAGAAAAAGAGTTCTCCCTTGCACCACCCTGCCACACTGGATTCTCTAGATGCAACCAGATGGAAGCTACAACTCCCTGTGTTCAAGCACCCACTTGAACCTATGAGGACAACAGTCCTCCCTAGCACCTCCCTTCCACCCTGAAATATAAATCTTTGCTACTGAAACTTATTACAGTGATATAATGTTCAACAGTGGCTTACCAGACTCATCACTGTTCTACTGCATTTCGTTGCTCTGTCTGCCTCACTGCCTTCCTGCACACATGACTTGCGTTGTCTGTTCTTCTGCTTTTTATGCTCTTGCGCCATCTCCATTCACTGCACAGTTCCTCTTCTATTCTATTAAGCTCATGCACTCTGCTCCTTCTTCACGCATGAATCACCTTCAACAACAACATCCACAGTAACTCCAGTAGCAACAACAACCGTATCTCTTCTCTGTACCGTGTATATATAGATTATGTGCACCTTGTGCATGCAATATTCATCATTCCTCTGCATTCTCACACCGTGCCAATTTCCTCCACATCTCAAGTGCTCTACCTGATCATCATAGTGACTCTTCAGCTTCTCTGGCAATTGAACCCTTGTGTCTATCATCACTAGGTGTTATGTCGAGATTCTTTTTTCTCTCTGGCAATTGAGACTCTTCGTCTTCTCTATTACAGTTGAGCTCACCCTCTATGTTTCAGCTACATGCTCCAACCCTCATCCAGCTGTCAATTTCCTCCACGAATCATCTTCATTCCACTGGTAGATTCCTTGTAACTCTTCAGCTCCTCTGGAAATCACACAGAAGTCTCTTCGCTTCCTCTGGTAGAAACCATCAATGGTTTCTAGCACTTACACTTTGAGGATCAACATTAGCCCTCCGATCGTGCTCATGTTCACCTCCATCATTGGATTAAATCTGATGGGTTCTTGCATTATTTACCCGTTTCGCACTTTCGCAATTTAAAGATTCTGCGATGAGACAACTTGAGTCTCCACGTCACAAGCTTCGAAAAGGAGCTTGGATGCTCTAGCTCCCTCCTCTACATGACCATAGGCGGTGACCTCCGGTTACACCAACAATTCACCTTTTCGGTATTTCGGCATTCGTATGATCCAGTGTCTCGACACTCCCATACACGATCCCCGAAATTTCGAGGCAGAGCTTATCTGCACTAGGTCCTTCCTCCACGTGACCACACGCGGTGACCACAGGCTGCGCCAAAAGGCGCTGCGAACTTATGATCTTCATCGACCCTGATCGATGGTCCATGATCTCGATGAATCAACGATCCAGATCTCATCATGAATTCCCATCTCGCTATTCCTTAGATGGAGATTCTCGTCACTCCAAGTCGTGATAGGCGAGACTCCGAGATGGAGCTTTTATGCGCTAGCTCCTTCCTTTATATGACCATGGCCATGACCAAGCGCTTGTTCATAATGTGCTTTTCATGATTTCGCATTTCACCTTTTCGTTAATCCCGTTGTGAAGTTTCTCGACTTTCCAAGTCACAATCCCTGAAACGCCGAAAAGGAGCTTGTCTCCACGTACACTTCTCTTCATCTCTTCGATGGTGTGACCACCGGCTGAGACCACAGGCCTAAAGTATTTCACAATTTTGTGTTTCGACATTTTGGGACTCCTGTGGTTATGTTTATTGCCTCTCTAAGTCGTGATTCACAAAACTCCGAAATGGAGTCGGATCAACGGTCCAAATCACACCTTGATCTGACGACTGCGGTTAAATCGCGATTTCGCATATCGTGATTTTACATATCACGATTTTGGCATTCCCGTGGTGGATGTTCTTTTACATCTCCAACTCCCGATCCGCGAAACTCTGAAATGGTGTCGGATCGACAGTCCAGATCGCACCTTGATCTGACGGCTCAGATCATTTCGTGATTTCGGCATTCCTGTGGTATTGTTTCTAGACTCTCCAAATCGTGATTCGTGAAACCCTAAAATGGAGTCTTTGACATGCTTTGATCTTCTGCCAAGCGTCCCTCTTGGATCAATGATCAAGATCTTGTCGTGATTTCGCATATCACGATTTCGGCATTCCTGTGGTATTGTTTCTTGACTCTCCAAGTTGCGATTCGTGAAACTCCGAAGTGATGTAAACCTGCTGACGTCACACGTGGATTGACACGTGTCGAATAACTGCCACGTGTCACTCTGATTCGTGACTTACATGTGCTTGAAATGTCGAATCATCTTGACACTTGTCATTGCCTGGTTGTGCCACGTGTTCTTAGCTGACATGGTTTGTTGACATGTCTGTTTCGGGATTTAGCATTTCGCGATTTCGGGACTCATGTTGTAAAGAACCTTTGACATTTCCATCTCCCAATATCTGAAATCCCGATAGCCAAAACTTTGAAATGGAGTTGGACCACCACTTCGATCTTGCACTTTAAAGAACGTGCAGGTTCTTCTCGATCTAACGATGGTCGGAACTTATGCTCAGATCTGACGCCTGAGATCTGTCTTCCTCTTCTGTGCATTCTTCTTGTCTACAATCTAATCTAATGGTCCTCCTTCTTTCGGGAATTTAAATGGGATCCAACGATCACTAACGCTTCTCCTCCCAATCTTAGGCACTGCGATCGACTATGCGCTAATTACTCCTAAGCTTACTTTGTTCCTATTTTTCATCGATGCTTACTCTGATCTTGTCATCAATGACCTGCCTACAATCCTTTTCACGTTTGCTTCCATCTTTGTTGTTGTACTTTCCATCAATGACAAGCATATACTGCATGTTAAACATTTGCCAACAATCTCCCCCTTTGGCATTGATGGCAACAAAGACACCCGGATTCTTTTCTCCCCCTTTGGCATTGATGGCAACAAAGACACCCAGATTCTTTTCTCCCCCTTCGACATCAATGTCAAAGAGAACATGCTCCCCCTAAGCTGTGGCAGTAATTTTAGGAGGTATCAGATATTAAGACTAACACAAACTCCCCCTAACAGGAAGGACTCTCTTATTTGAGGCCTACAGATGTTTGTATTCAAACCAGAGTTTTCTTTTTCTGATTCTTTGACCTGTTCATCTTCAGCTTCCACTGTATCCTCTGTAGAATACTCAAAATTGCTCACCTCTCTCACTCGGACTCCTTCATCAACCTTTTCTTCTCATGAGTGGATGACTCCCCCTGTCACTGTTATCTCTCTGCTTCTGACTCTTTTCCCCTTTTATTCCTAAAGGTTAACTTTCCTTGAYAAGKTMTTTCCTCTTGTTATCTCTAYAGGATGTCATGTATATCWTTTTGTACATYAGAATGTTGYTGTTGTGAATKTCRTTKTCCTACTTGAAACACTGTGCAATTGTAGCTTGTACTTTTTAAATAGCCCTTGGATCTCCCCATTGAATCTCATCGATCTCTATTACTGCAATTTCATTTTTCTTCCATGATGCATTCAATCCAGGGATTTTATTTCCATATTTAATCACAAGAGAAAACTGCTACACCCACTCTCATACCTGCTTTTCTTTCTCACAAATGAAGGACCTGTATCAGGTTTCTTAGGAGCATTGATTTCTACCTTGTTGAGTCCAATAACGAATTTGTCATTTGGTGATCTTTGGCTATCCAAGATCTTATCCAGGGTCATGGACTTGTTTAAGAACTTGCTTTGGGTGTTTGCCTTCTCAACCTTCAAGACTTCTGCTTCCATCTTATGACATGGTTCTTCTCCTACTTCATCCATGGGGCAAATGCTAACTGAACATGCTTTTATTGTATCTGAATCTTCTTCTTTACTTGTAGGGGAGAATTCAATTTCAACATCATTAATTGTCCTTATGCCTTTATTCACCACTTGTCCCAAGTTTACGTTCACCTTACATTCTTTGGGCATGAACACCTCTTCACTGCCTCTATCACATTTTTGACTTGTACTGAGCAAATTATGTTTCAAATCATCCACAAGCAGAACGTACTAGGCATCTCCTTTGTCATTACTCAAACTCATCATCCCTCTATCCTTGATTTTGCCTGGTTCATCATTTTCAAGGATCACATTTCTTGTTTTGCTTTTACTTATGGACAGTAGCTTATCCTTGTCTCCAGTCACGTGCTTGGAACATCCATTATTTATATTCCCAGAGGCCTTTTGTTTTTGAGTTGAAAGTGCTTGACCACATTTTTCACTATCTTTTCTTTTCCATGTGCTGGCCTTTCTATCTAAGAACTTTATCCTTGGATCTTCTTTGTAATTCTTCAGATGGTAGTTTGCATCTTTGTGTCCAAAGTTGTGACAGTTATAGCATTCAATCTCATTGTTCAATAGGTCAAAGTTATTGTTGCAATGTTGTCTACTCATTGAATGTTTATTATTTCTTGACCTCCTCAGTTGCATGTCTCTAGACTTAATTTGGCAATTTGAAATCTGTGATGGTTTGTTACTTGGTTGTATCATTCTTTGTTGTGGAAGATATTTCTTTCTTTGAAATCTTAATTGCTCATGTCTAAGTCTTAAGGAACAATTTACAACGTTGTGACCAAAGCTAGAACAGTAGAAACAATATCCATAGAAAAATTCTTTGTACCTGGAAAGTGGTTGTCTTCTTTGAGCAAAGTGATTTCTTCCATGTTGATGATGTCTTTGAGTAGGGAGTGGATTATTTCTTTGTTCTACAGATTCAGTCCTAGCACCTTTTTCTTTACTTGTCCTGGGCGACTGATTGTCTTCCTTTGTTTCTGCAGGTTTGTTGTTGTCATTGGTTGTGGATTTGACATGGACAATAGCTTTGACAAACTTGATGGGTTCTTTGTTTCTTGGCTGAACACTACTTGATCCTTCTTCATAACCCAAAATAGTTTTCAGATTTGGATTCCTTTGTTGATTCAAAAAGGTGGCTAATGCTTCTGAGGCTTTGATACTTGACAGATTCTGATGATACAAGGCTTGAAACTTCTCCATCTCTTTCCTAGTTTTCACTACTTCTTCTTCCAGGGCTTCAGATCTTGCCCTCTTTTATGATAGATGATGTTTTAGAATATCCTTGATTTTATTTGCCTCTTCTAATTCCACTTTTAGCAGGGCAAAGTCTTCATCAGGTTGTTTACTGTCTTTCTCGAACTGTATCAACAATTGTTTTTTCTTTCTGTTCTTAATTCTGAGTCCGTCAATCTCTTCCAGTGCACTGATCATTTCTCCTTCCATATCAACCACAACTTCTTCATCATTCTCTTCACTGCATGTTATTTCATTATCATAATCCTCTTTGGCCATAAGCATGAAGTCATTTACTTTATCTTCACATGAAGAATCACTATAAGTGTCTTCATCATTGTTTACACATAAACTCTTCTTCTTATCAAATCTTCTTGATTTGTTCTTGTCTTCATCTTCAGAGTTTTGATCATGTTTCTTGTGTGGACATTTATTTTCAAAATGACCTATCTTACCACAATTGAAACATTTGAAGGGCAGCTTACCTTGGTACTTGCCTGATCCTTTCTTTAATCTTCTCACAAATTTTGCTTCAATTTCATCAGGCTCACAATCCTCATTCTTATCTGCTTTAAATGATGCTTCTCTAGAGGTGGTTTTATCTATAACTATCCTCATTTCATATGCAGTCAACGTTCCTAGAAGTTTATCAAAAGACAAAGTCTTTATATCATTAAGTTCTTCTATAGCTGAGACCTTTGGGTTGAACCTATCTAGCAGAGATCTCAAAATTTTCTGAACTAAAGAGGGTTCCTCAATTTTTNATCATCCACAAGCAGAACGTACTGGGAATCTCCTTTGTCATTACTCAAACTCATCATCCCTCTATCCTTGATTTTGCCTGGTTCATCATTTTCAAGGATCACATTTCCTGTTTTGTTTTTACTTATGGATAGTAGCTTATCCTTGTCTCCAGTCACGTGCTTGGAACATCCATTGTTTATATTCCTAGAGGCCTTTTGTTTTTGAGTTGAAAGTGCTTGAACACATTTTTCACTATATTTTCTTTTCCATGTGCTGGCCTTTCTATCTAGGAACTTTATCCTTGGATTTGCTTTGTAATTCTTCAGATGGTAGTTTGTAGCTTTGTGGCCAAAGTTGTGATAGTTATAACATTCAATCTCATTGTTCAATACGTCAAAGTTATTGTTGCAGCGTTGTCTACTCATTGACTGTTTATTATTTCTTGACCTCCTCAGTTGCCTGACTCTAGAATTAATTTGGCAATTTGTAATCTGAGATGGTTTGTTACTTAGTTGTATCATTATTTGTTGTGGAAGATATTTATTCCTTTGAAATCTTAATTTCTTATGTCTAAGACTTAAGGAACAATTTACAGCTTTGTGACCAAAGCTAGAATAGTAGAAACAACATCCATAGAAAAATTCTTTGTACCTGGAAAGTGGTTGTCTTCTTTGAGCAAATCAATTTCTTCCACGTTGATGATGTCTTTGAGCAGGAAGTGCATTATTTCTTTGTTCTACAAATTCAATCCTGGCACCTTTTTCTTTACTTGTCCTGGGCGGCTGATTGTCTTCCTTTGTTTCTACAGGTTTGTTGTTGTCATTGGTTGTAGATTTGACATGGACAATAGCTTTGACAAACTTGATGGGTTCTTTGTTTCTTGGCGGACCACTACTTGATCCTTCTTCATAACCCAAACCAGTTTTCATCTTTGGATTCCTTTGCTGATTCAAAATGGTGGCTAATGCTTCTGATGCTTTGATACTTGACATATTCTGATGATACAAGGCTTGAAACTTCTCCATCTCTTTCCTAGTTTTCACTACTTCTTCTTCCAGGGCTTCATATCTTGCCCTCTTTTTTGATAGCTGATGTTTTAGAATATTCTTGATTTTCTTTGCCTCTTCTAATTCCACTTTTAGCAGGGCAAAGTCTTCATCAAGCTTTTTACCGTCTTTCTCAAACTGTATCAACAATTGTTTTTGATTTCTGTTCTTAATTCCGAGTCTGTCAATCTCTTCCAATGCACTGATCAATTCTCCTTCCATATCAACCACAACTTCTTCATCATTCTCATCACTTCCCGTTCTTTCATTATCATAATCCTCTTTGGCCATCAACATGAAGTCATTTACCTTATCTTCATAGGAAGAGTCACTATCGGTGTCTTTTGAGGAGTCATCATCATTTACACATAAACTCTTCTTCTTATCAAATCTTCTTGATTTGTGCTTCTCTTCATCTTCAGAGTTTTGATCATGTTTCTTGTGTGGACATTTATTTGCAAAATGACCTATCTTACCACAGTTGAAACATTTGAAGGGCATCTTACCTTGGTACTTGCCTGATCCTTTCTTTAATCTTATCATGAATTTTGCTTCAATTTCATCAGGCTCACAATCCTCATTCTTATCTGCTTTAAATGATGCTTCTTTAGAGGTGGTTTTATCTATAACTATCCTCATTTCATATGCAGTCAACGTTCCTAGAAG
>JZKD02S1592640.1:0-10165 GCA_000966675.3 Picea glauca
GAAGTTAATGTACTAACTTACCCAAATGGGGCCCACATGACTTTTGGCACTTCATCTCCTAGGGTTAGGTTCTTGGATGTCTAATGTTTTTGGAATTCTTGTTTATTGTAAAATTCCTTTAGATCCTCATTGTGATCTTCTTCTTTCGAATGAACGCAGTCGTCACATCTCTTCTTAGAGATAAGCCGCCACCATTCTAGCAAGCTTGTTTCTGCTGCATTTTACAGTTTCAGCTTATTTCATTATTGAATAGAAAACAATTTTACTGTATCTCTGTTATTGTTTGGTAATAATCTGTTAATAATCTGTATTCATTTTGTTCTACTCATATAATCCATATCAGTGGTATCAGAGCGGCCTACTCCTTGTCGTCTTAATGCATGTCCCCAACGAGGTCAGAGTACAAAGAGTTGGGTCTTGAACTTGTTTCTCTTGAGGACAAAATCTCTCGCATGCCCAAGTGACCTCTCATGGTAGGAGAAAAAAAATATGATAGGACAAGAGATCCTTTCAATCTTTTGATTGAGGAAGCCCTCACACAATAGAGGAACAAGATGATGGATAGTTTCGTGCAAATCCTTCGGTGGTTACCAACAGTCAACGCATATTCTTAAAGCGGAGGTGCCACCCTCTTCAAGGTAAAAATAAACTTCGATATTCCTATATTTGAAGGTTGGATTGATGAAGATGCTATAGACCAGTGGTTGAATCTGCTAGAAGGGTATTTTTTTGTTCATAACTTCTCGAAAAGAGAAAATATTACTTTTGCGCTCCTCAAAATCGTCCCCCATGTCAAAGATTCGTGGGAAATGTTCTGTGAGAAAAAGAAAATAGAGGAACCCTCATTATTTACAGTCACAGCCACCTAGGATTCCTTCATGGAATCTATTAAGGAACAATACTACCCTGTTGGAAGTGATGATGACATATATACCAAATAGACCACACTACATCCAGAAAGAGGCCAAGCAGTGTCAGATTTCACAAATATCTTTCATACCTTGCACACTAAGATGGGTATCAAAGATTCAAAGCAACATTTGGTGCTCAATTATCATGGTGCTCTACATACATACATCTAGACTGAAATGGAATTTCTAGACATCTCATCCTTGGGCGTGGCCTACCTATGTGTCTTCAAAATCGAGTAGAAGCTCAAACAAAAGACGCAGCAATTTGGGCCTGGGAACCCCTCACAACAAAAGCTAGGAAAGGTCGACCCCAACCCAGGGAACAAAGGACATAGAAAATATGAACAGTATCAAGACAACCAGTCCAAGCCGCAAGCAAAGAAGGACACTCGAAATACAAAGAAAGATAACGAGAAGTGGTGCAACTTCCATAAGAGCCCTTGGAAAAAAAATGTTGATTGTCGCTCAAAGAAGTCATTGGTGGCCAAAGTGAAAGCCTCTTAATCAGATGTGGATTCTAACTTTGAGACAGAATCAGAAAGGGGAAGATGGATCATTGATGTTGAACTTAGTGCCATCATTGCTACCACAAATCTCCAACCTGGTGAACCAGACAAGCCATAAGAAGGAGAGTGCCTCTTCCATTCACAAATTTGGGTAAAAGGCACCCTGTTGCACTTCATCATTGATAGAGGTAGACATAAGAACCTCATCTCTGTAGAGGTTTTCAAGCGGCTGGTCCTACCCACAACCCTACACCATTGGATGGCTCTGCTAAGGAAGTGATCTCCGTGCCAGCCAACAGTGTCGACTGTCATACAGCATCAAGCCCTTCAAAGACGAGGTATTGTGTGATGTTGCTCCTCTTGAATTTAGTGATGTTCTTTTGGGCCAACCTTATTTATGGAAATGTCATGTTGTATATGGGTCTAAGCCTCATATTGTTATTATTACTTTGAACAGGAAATTGTACAGGATACCTGAGGTAGTCCCACCTAGTGCTATTTCCTTGATCTCTGCTAAGAAATGCAGGAAGGTCATCTCTCAGACAGGGAAGTTTGTCTTCTTTGTGATTCACTCTAAGAATAAGAGAAAGATCATATCCACATCCAAGGTCTCTGCGGTCAACCTCTCCACACAGTAGAAGAAAGTTGATAAGGTTGTGAAAGAATACTCGGATGTTTTATCCTCACCTACCGAGGTACCTCTCCACTGCCAGGTCAAGAAACCCATTGATCTAACCCCCGGTGCACCACTACCCAATGGGCCAGTCTATCGTCACTCTCTGTTAGAGAATGAGGAGATCAAGCGAAAAATCTAAAAACTGCTACACAAGGGGAACATTCATCCCATCTCATCACCTTGTGGGAGCCCAATCATGTTGGTACAGAAGAAACATGGAACCTGGAGAATATGCATTGATTATCTGGCTCTAAATAAAATCACAGTCAGAAATTGGTACCTAGTTCCCCGAATCGACGACCTCCTTGATCAAACAACAGGGGCTAAATACTTCAGTAAGATTGATCTGAAGTCTGGCTACCACCAGGTTGTGATAGAAAAGACATATGTATGGAAGACCACCTTCAAGTAAAAGGAAGGCCTTTTTGAATGGGTTGTCATGCGCTTTGGTTTGACAAATGCTCCATCCAATTTCATGAGGATGATGAATGATATCATGTGACTATTCACCAATAATTTTGTAGTGGTGTATCTGGATGACATTCTCATTTACATCAAGACTTCGGCTGAACACTTGCAGCATATTCAATAGGTTATGCACACCCTACAGCAGCACAAGCTATACGCCAACTTGGAAAAATGATCCTTTGGCATGGACAGGGTCCATTACCTGGGCTACATCATTGATCATCATGGCATACATGTGGATCCAGCCAATATCAAAGTCATCCGTGACTGGCTAGCCCCAACCACACTCACTAAGCTTCAGAGCTTCTTGGGCCTTGCCGATTTCTACTTCCACCGTAGATTTGTGTTCGGATTATCCCATATTGCATGGGCCCTCAGCCAAATCCCCAGGGGTGGTGGTAAGGAAACATTTGCATGGGGCCGGTCCCAACAACAAGCGTTCGATGATTTGAAGCAGCGCTTGTGCTCATCCCTAGTACTTTCACTACCAGACCTACAACATCCCTTTCATATCGAGACAGATACTTCAGACTATGTTGTGGGCATCGTTCTCACTCAGCACTGCCACCCCGTGGCCTATCATAGTGAGACACTATTCGATGTTGTCCATAAGTACCCTATTTATGACAAAGAAATATACTCCATTATGAAAGCCTACTGCCAGTGGAGACATTACATTCTTGGGAAGGAGATAGTCATCCACACTGATCATAAGCCACTACAGTTTATGCAGACACAAGGAAAATTGCAGAATGACCGCCATCAAAAGTGATCCACATACTTGCAGCAATTCCACCTCAACATAAAGTATAAAACAAGAAACACCAATCGCGTCGTTGATTTCCTTAGCAAACCACCAGTCACGAAACTCACCACGGTGCTAGACTCTTGTGTCCATGAGACCTCTGCATGGCCCCAACTCAATGCAACAGACCTAGACTTCACCACCACCTACCAAATGTTGAGTGCAAACATAGTTGTCGATAATTTCTATCTTAAGGATGGGTTTTTGTGTCATCTAGGCCATATCTGTGTTCCATCAAGAGAGTGAGTGAAGCTGATCTGGGAAGCCCACTACAATCAAGTGGAAGGAAACTTCGGCATCAAAAAGACAGTGGCGATGATACAGAAACATTTCTAAGATGGCAATTTTGGTTGCTTGCAAGAAGAGCATCACATTAGAGGCCACTGCCAAGCTCTTCTTTGAATGGGTCTGGGTACATTTTGGAATCCCACAAAACATTGTCTTAGATAGGGATATTCCAATTCTTAGCACATTNGAAGTTAATGTACTAACTTACCCAAATGGGGCCCACATGACTTTTGGCACTTCATCTCCTAGGGTTAGGTTCTTGGATGTCTAATGTTTTTGGAATTCTTGTTTATTGTAAAATTCCTTTAGATCCTCATTGTGATCTTCTTCTTTCGAATGAACGCAGTCGTCACATCTCTTCTTAGAGATAAGCCGCCACCATTCTAGCAAGCTTGTTTCTGCTGCATTTTACAGTTTCAGCTTATTTCATTATTGAATAGAAAACAATTTTACTGTATCTCTGTTATTGTTTGGTAATAATCTGTTAATAATCTGTATTCATTTTGTTCTACTCATATAATCCATATCAGTGGTATCAGAGCGGCCTACTCCTTGTCGTCTTAATGCATGTCCCCAACGAGGTCAGAGTACAAAGAGTTGGGTCTTGAACTTGTTTCTCTTGAGGACAAAATCTCTCGCATGCCCAAGTGACCTCTCATGGTAGGAGAAAAAAAATATGATAGGACAAGAGATCCTTTCAATCTTTTGATTGAGGAAGCCCTCACACAATAGAGGAACAAGATGATGGATAGTTTCGTGCAAATCCTTCGGTGGTTACCAACAGTCAACGCATATTCTTAAAGCGGAGGTGCCACCCTCTTCAAGGTAAAAATAAACTTTGATATTCCTATATTTGAAGGTCGGATTGATGCATATGCTATAGACCAGTGGTTGAATCTACTAGAAGGGTATTTTTTTGTTCATAACTTCTCGAAAAGAGAAAATATTACTTTTGCGCTCCTCAAAATCGTCCCCCATGTCAAAGATTGGTGGGAAATGTTCTGTGAGAAAAAGGAAATAGAGAAACCCTCATTATTTACAGTCACATCCACCTAGGATTCCTTCATGGAATCTATTAAGGAACAATACTACCCTGTTGGAAGTTATGATGACATGTATACCAAATAGACCACACTACATCCAGAAAGAGGCCAAGCAGTGTCAGATTTCACAAATATCTTCCATACCTTGCACACTAAGATGGGTATCAAAGATTCAAAGCAACATTTGGTGCTCAATTATCATAGTTCTCTACATACATACATCTATACTGAAATGGAATTTCTAGACATCTCATCCTTGGGTGTGGCCTACCTATGTGTCTTCAAAATCGAGTAGAAGCTCAAACAAAAGACGCAGCAATTTGGGCCTGGGAACCCCTCACAACAAAAGCTAGGAAAGGTCGACCCCAACCCAGAGAACAAAGGACATAGAAAATATGAACAGTATCAAGACAACCAGTCCAAGCCACAAGCAAAGAAGGACACTCAAAATACAAAGAAAGATAACGAGAAGTGGTGCAACTTCCATAAGAGCCCTTGGAAAAATACTGTTGATTGTCGCTCAAAGAAGTCATTGGTGGCCAAAGTGAAAGCCTCTTAATCAGATGTGGATTCTGACTTTGAGACAGAACCGGAAAGGGGAATATGGATCATTGATGTTGAACTTAGTGCCATCATTGCTACCACAAATATCCAACCTGGTGAACCAGACAAGCCATAAGAAGGAGAGTGCCTCTTCCATTCACAAATTTGGGTAAAAGGCACNCACAATAGAGGAACAAGATGATGGATAGTTTCGTGCAAATCCTTCGGTGGTTACCAACAGTCAACGCATATTCTTAAAGCGGAGGTGCCACCCTCTTCAAGGTAAAAATAAACTTCGATATTCCTATATTTGAAGGTTGGATTGATGAAGATGCTATAGACCAGTGGTTGAATCTGCTAGAAGGGTATTTTTTTGTTCATAACTTCTCGAAAAGAGAAAATATTACTTTTGCGCTCCTCAAAATCGTCCCCCATGTCAAAGATTCGTGGGAAATGTTCTGTGAGAAAAAGAAAATAGAGGAACCCTCATTATTTACAGTCACAGCCACCTAGGATTCCTTCATGGAATCTATTAAGGAACAATACTACCCTGTTGGAAGTGATGATGACATATATACCAAATAGACCACACTACATCCAGAAAGAGGCCAAGCAGTGTCAGATTTCACAAATATCTTTCATACCTTGCACACTAAGATGGGTATCAAAGATTCAAAGCAACATTTGGTGCTCAATTATCATGGTGCTCTACATACATACATCTAGACTGAAATGGAATTTCTAGACATCTCATCCTTGGGCGTGGCCTACCTATGTGTCTTCAAAATCGAGTAGAAGCTCAAACAAAAGACGCAGCAATTTGGGCCTGGGAACCCCTCACAACAAAAGCTAGGAAAGGTCGACCCCAACCCAGGGAACAAAGGACATAGAAAATATGAACAGTATCAAGACAACCAGTCCAAGCCGCAAGCAAAGAAGGACACTCGAAATACAAAGAAAGATAACGAGAAGTGGTGCAACTTCCATAAGAGCCCTTGGAAAAAAAATGTTGATTGTCGCTCAAAGAAGTCATTGGTGGCCAAAGTGAAAGCCTCTTAATCAGATGTGGATTCTAACTTTGAGACAGAATCAGAAAGGGGAAGATGGATCATTGATGTTGAACTTAGTGCCATCATTGCTACCACAAATCTCCAACCTGGTGAACCAGACAAGCCATAAGAAGGAGAGTGCCTCTTCCATTCACAAATTTGGGTAAAAGGCACCCTGTTGCACTTCATCATTGATAGAGGTAGACATAAGAACCTCATCTCTGTAGAGGTTTTCAAGCGGCTGGTCCTACCCACAACCCTACACCATTGGATGGCTCTGCTAAGGAAGTGATCTCCGTGCCAGCCAACAGTGTCGACTGTCATACAGCATCAAGCCCTTCAAAGACGAGGTATTGTGTGATGTTGCTCCTCTTGAATTTAGTGATGTTCTTTTGGGCCAACCTTATTTATGGAAATGTCATGTTGTATATGGGTCTAAGCCTCATATTGTTATTATTACTTTGAACAGGAAATTGTACAGGATACCTGAGGTAGTCCCACCTAGTGCTATTTCCTTGATCTCTGCTAAGAAATGCAGGAAGGTCATCTCTCAGACAGGGAAGTTTGTCTTCTTTGTGATTCACTCTAAGAATAAGAGAAAGATCATATCCACATCCAAGGTCTCTGCGGTCAACCTCTCCACACAGTAGAAGAAAGTTGATAAGGTTGTGAAAGAATACTCGGATGTTTTATCCTCACCTACCGAGGTACCTCTCCACTGCCAGGTCAAGAAACCCATTGATCTAACCCCCGGTGCACCACTACCCAATGGGCCAGTCTATCGTCACTCTCTGTTAGAGAATGAGGAGATCAAGCGAAAAATCTAAAAACTGCTACACAAGGGGAACATTCATCCCATCTCATCACCTTGTGGGAGCCCAATCATGTTGGTACAGAAGAAACATGGAACCTGGAGAATATGCATTGATTATCTGGCTCTAAATAAAATCACAGTCAGAAATTGGTACCTAGTTCCCCGAATCGACGACCTCCTTGATCAAACAACAGGGGCTAAATACTTCAGTAAGATTGATCTGAAGTCTGGCTACCACCAGGTTGTGATAGAAAAGACATATGTATGGAAGACCACCTTCAAGTAAAAGGAAGGCCTTTTTGAATGGGTTGTCATGCGCTTTGGTTTGACAAATGCTCCATCCAATTTCATGAGGATGATGAATGATATCATGTGACTATTCACCAATAATTTTGTAGTGGTGTATCTGGATGACATTCTCATTTACATCAAGACTTCGGCTGAACACTTGCAGCATATTCAATAGGTTATGCACACCCTACAGCAGCACAAGCTATACGCCAACTTGGAAAAATGATCCTTTGGCATGGACAGGGTCCATTACCTGGGCTACATCATTGATCATCATGGCATACATGTGGATCCAGCCAATATCAAAGTCATCCGTGACTGGCTAGCCCCAACCACACTCACTAAGCTTCAGAGCTTCTTGGGCCTTGCCGATTTCTACTTCCACCGTAGATTTGTGTTCGGATTATCCCATATTGCATGGGCCCTCAGCCAAATCCCCAGGGGTGGTGGTAAGGAAACATTTGCATGGGGCCGGTCCCAACAACAAGCGTTCGATGATTTGAAGCAGCGCTTGTGCTCATCCCTAGTACTTTCACTACCAGACCTACAACATCCCTTTCATATCGAGACAGATACTTCAGACTATGTTGTGGGCATCGTTCTCACTCAGCACTGCCACCCCGTGGCCTATCATAGTGAGACACTATTCGATGTTGTCCATAAGTACCCTATTTATGACAAAGAAATATACTCCATTATGAAAGCCTACTGCCAGTGGAGACATTACATTCTTGGGAAGGAGATAGTCATCCACACTGATCATAAGCCACTACAGTTTATGCAGACACAAGGAAAATTGCAGAATGACCGCCATCAAAAGTGATCCACATACTTGCAGCAATTCCACCTCAACATAAAGTATAAAACAAGAAACACCAATCGCGTCGTTGATTTCCTTAGCAAACCACCAGTCACGAAACTCACCACGGTGCTAGACTCTTGTGTCCATGAGACCTCTGCATGGCCCCAACTCAATGCAACAGACCTAGACTTCACCACCACCTACCAAATGTTGAGTGCAAACATAGTTGTCGATAATTTCTATCTTAAGGATGGGTTTTTGTGTCATCTAGGCCATATCTGTGTTCCATCAAGAGAGTGAGTGAAGCTGATCTGGGAAGCCCACTACAATCAAGTGGAAGGAAACTTCGGCATCAAAAAGACAGTGGCGATGATACAGAAACATTTCTAAGATGGCAATTTTGGTTGCTTGCAAGAAGAGCATCACATTAGAGGCCACTGCCAAGCTCTTCTTTGAATGGGTCTGGGTACATTTTGGAATCCCACAAAACATTGTCTTAGATAGGGATATTCCAATTCTTAGCACATTATTGTTGAGCCTCTAGTTACTACTGAACACCAAGCTAACCAAATCCACGGCTTTCCACCCCCAGATAGATGGCCAAACTGAGGTTTTAAATCGAATGGTTGTGCATATCCTTCACATGTATAATTCAAAGAACCCTTGCACATGAGATAAGAGCCTTCCCTATGTCTAGCATAGATACAATCGAGGCCTGCATAGCTCAACCGATCACAACCCCTTTCAGGTGGGGTTGGGATTCCAACCATTGGGTCGCATAGATGTTGCACTTCCCCTTGCGGTCACCTCAACCGACTCATCACCTGTTCCAATTGAAGCTGACAAAGCTGCCCGGTTCATTGAGTGGATCTAGAACATCTGCCAATAGGTTCAGGATATCCTACAGAAGTCCAATTACAAGTACAAACAATGACATGATCAAGATCGAGTGCCACATAAGTTTCAGGTGGGAGAAAAAGTTTGGTTGCACTTGCATAAATAATGCCTTAAAGGACCCCATGAGAAGCTTCGCCCACTCCATTATGGACCATACACCATCACCAAGGTCATGGGGGGTAATGATTTTGAGCTCAACATTACTCCTTTCCTTGGCCTACACCCAGTGTTCAATGTGGATCTCCTTCACCCTTATTTCCCACCATTATTGGACACCTCAGACGTAGAAGAACAACTGACACCAACAGATCTCAACCCCGAGTGCATCCAATAGACATATAGCGATGAGATTGCGGACACATAGATCAAGGGAACTCAACAGCAAAGGATCCAGCTTTATCGAGTCGTCAAAGCAGGGCAGCTCTTGCACCATGGTAAGTGGCTCACTCGAGGCCAAATTCAGCAGAAATTTTCTCATCTGATGGGGGAAATCAATGCAATGGAGACCATTGTTTCCTAACAAGGTAGTATTTATCCATATGTATATCGGTGGCCACCCACCTTTTCCAACTGGCGCAAAACCATTTTCTGGCAATTTTGGCAATTTACTATTTTTAGCAGTTTTCACTTCCGGGGCCATTTTGAGGGCCTAAATGAAGGTTTTTCGGGATCGTCCCAACTCAATGATAGTCAAAGGCATGATTGAGGCCCCAAAAAGAAACTCCTCAATTATATATTTTCATCGGGCTATCATACGCCTAAAACGAATATCGTGTGCAAAAGTTACGACCCCGGGAAGTTAATATACTAACTTACCCAAATGGGGCCCACATGAATTTTTGCGCTTCATCTCCTAGGGTTAGGTTTTTGGATGTCTAGGTTTTTTGGCATTCCTGTTTATTTTAAAAGGACTTCAGAGCCTCATTGTAATCTTCTTCTTGTGAATGAACGCAGTTGTCACATCTCTTCTTAGAGATAAGCCACCACCATTCCAACAAGCTTGTTTCCGCTGCATTTTACAGTTTCATCTTATTTCATTATTGAATAGAAAACCAGTTTTACTGTATCTCTA
>JZKD02S1592641.1:0-10165 GCA_000966675.3 Picea glauca
GATCATGTAGAACCTCTATGCTATGCAGATAAGCCTTCCAAGGCTGTTTAATATCTCTTGAGGAAGATGAAATTCGAATTTACCAAGTTTGGAAATAAACCCTAATTCATTTCCCCCAAAATAGTTGCCAAATCAACTTGAACACCTCCTCTAACTCTACATCAAAAGTGGATCTTAGATTGGACATTATAATTCAATATATATCTTTAGAAAGAGTTTTCAAGAGATTTGGCTGAATAAAACTTCGATCTGGGAAAAAATACTCTTTCTCTGGCCATCTCAGGTTTCACCAGCTATTTTGCCTTAAGATTAGCTAATTAGCTGATGAAAGCTCTGCTTTTCAACAACTAATTGGTTATAATTTCGCCTTCTATGCTGGTGAAAGTTCTGTTTTATCTTTGAGAAGAAAATTATGCAGGGTAGCAATGATCCTGCATAGAGTGTTAGATTCTTCTATGTTTGCATTAACCAATACCCTCCTAACTGTTACCTTTCTAGCTTGTGATCTGGAATTTCTCATTTCAGAAATCCATGATAATATGGGGATAAAGAAAAATGTTAGGATCTAGATCACATATGGCAACTTTCATCAATCCATGAGAATCTTCCGTGGAATAGGGGGTCAAAAAATTTAGCCCTGGACAAGAACCATACCATGCAGCATAACACTATGAATGTTGAGTACCAACACCAGTCGCAGCTCTCCATTTGGTCCTCTAAAAACGATGGGAACAAAAATTTGACCTGTAGACATATAATATGTCTTGGCTGCAGAATTTAGTATTTGATCAATAGAAAAATTGAAGGTCGTGAACTCTACAATTGATCGTAACCCATAATATGTTGTGCCCACACCAATTCCAGTGAAACCCGCCTCAGTGACTTTGCTCTTGTTTTAGAATCCTTTCTACACATGGTCAATTCACAACATATGGTGTCCAAATCAAATTTTCAGTGTTCAAAGAGTTCATAATGCTCTCACAAGTCTCTATTCAAGTCCTCATTCTCATTGGAAAATTAGCATGGGTTCTTTCTCTCAACTCCCCACTGCTCGCCTCTCTTTTCAGATAGTAGGAAATTATTTCGCCATCAAGGTTGAGTCCCGTAGAAGAAGAGTTTTCCTTTAAAGGCACTTTTTAGCTCTGAGGCTAAGTCATTGTTACCACATACATAATATCAGTTGAGTGCATCAATGACCTAGGGTTGAGTACATATTTGAATGCCTTGTTCAATCCCATTCGTCTTTCGTGGAAAGAAACCATCCAGTCTTCCAGGGAAGATATGAAATTTTGATAGGTGCGAAAGCGGGACGATCCAAGCATGAATTGGGGAGATTGGATACCAGACGAAACAATCTTGCTCCTTGCTTTACCTCATCCTTCTCCTTGTTTTACCTCCTTCACCCAAATGATCACTCACTTCAAAATAGGGAGGGGCGAAAGGGTGAAAGATAGCACAGATAACCTATGCTCGTATAAATATGTGTCTTTAGGTTCTTATCCATATATAGGATCACAGGTTCCTCCATTATAATGTTTTCCTCGCCCTTCACTCATTGACAACCTTGATTGAGATCTTGTGTCTTTGAGCCAAAGAATATATCAGGCTCGCTTGGGTACACTTGGGGGAGTAGGTAGGTAGCTTGGTCAATCTTGGTCTAGATCAACTTGATCTTCGAGGAAGACCTAGTTAATATATCAGGGCTTCAAGCTATGACTTGTAAGACAACTCTAATCATATAATAGAGAGTAATTTTTTGTAATAAATCCTCTCAACCTTCTGGGCATTAGCTGGCACTAGCCTACATGAGGACATTTGGGGTCGCCTTTGTATCAGACGCCAAAGTCCCCTGACATAACAATTGTTGGTTACCCTAAGAATCCATATTCTTCTCACAACATTAGGCATGCATTCAACATGATATAAAAAAAATGCCCAACAAGCTAATATCATCAATAATCTTGCAAATGATAACATGCATATCATTTCTTTGAGATTCAAGAGTGAGAAGTCCATTAACAGTGAAAGCCTCTATTCACTGTATAAATTAAATTTACAATAAATAATTGCTTTAAATTGTTGTGTATGCAAGTGGAGAGCAAAATCAAGGGTGATGATGTGCCTAGTCGTGCTACTTATACTGGGAATAACATAGACTTAAAGCTCCAATCATTCTCAGACGAAACCCATGCTTTGCATCACACTTACTCGGTATTGTCACTTTGCTCTCTCACAACCCCATGTCTTAGAGCTCTCTACATCCCAAGGAACTCATAAACAAAACTTTCCAACTCCCAAAAAATTCATACATTGCAATGTTTAATTTTCCCGTTACTGATGCTTTTGGAATTGAACAAAATTTTGACTTTGTCCAATGGAAAACCTGTGGAATGGATGGATACCATCATTTTTGCAACGAAAATGGCTGAGAATGGAAACGAGTCGAGTATGTGTAAGGATGGCAAGGTAAAATGCAAGCATGATTGCATGGCTTCACAATACACAGCCAATGGTCACACCACTCGAACGCTCTCTACAATTATCACTACTATGTGCAAGTGTGAACACTTGGAACAACTACTACGTATGCACACTCTCTACAAGTGTCACACCTACGCAGCCTTTCACTAAGTATTGAGTTAATGTCTCTACATGTGCGACACACACGATAGGCCATGGTTAAATGATGAATATTTTCGAAAACCACAATAAAAAGTCCTCATTCCGTGTGGTACAACAAAATTATAATAATATTTTTTTTTACAATCAATGGTTCGAAAGTTAATTTTTGATTTTGAAATCATTTTTTGCATTTCATATGTATATGCATATGTACACACATTTTGGTTGGAAGTAAAAATAATAATTTATGCAATTTTGAAAAAGTATAACAAATTCTTTTATTTATTTTATATTTTCATAGTAACATAATTTATTTTAGTTGTCAACTTCAATTTTGAATTACAATGTAATGAAATAATTAATAATTCAAATTAGCTTATGTGTATCAATTTGAAAGATGGAAATAATTAATAATTCAAATTAGCTTATGTGTATGTTTTATCCAGTTTCCAAAGATCGGATAGAAAATTACAGAACATTGCATTGTTGTGGTATTTTGAGAGTAATTTTCCAAATGAAGAAGAAGGGTACGCCAAGCTAGTGCAATATCATTTGAAAGTTGTGCCTGTCCTTTTGTGAATTCATGAAATACAAAACAAAAATCAAGTTTTTTTCTCTACCCCGTCACCTCCAAATGGATAAGTTCACCTATATTCCTATTCATGCACCAACGTAACACTACCTCATTCACAACGTAACACGTGGGTGCGCTACTTAACATCGTCAAGATTTCTGGTTTTTTATCCTATTGATCGGGTTTTCACCTTTAATAATACAAATTATTTTTATTTTTAATGAGGAAAAAAAGTACAGGGTTAGAAAATGCAAATGCCCACAAATTTGTTAAGTGGTGTTTAGTCCTTGACTTCTTAACTATTTCTTCTTGAATGCATACTATACATACTACATACTATAGTGTACAGTGTTGCTTTGATGAAGTTTATGCATCACATTGTTTAGTAGGGAAACTATTACAAATGCACAACAACACAAGATTGAGAAGAGGAGCTGAATGCATACTATCGTGTACAGTGTTGCTTTGATGAAGTTTATGCATCACATTGTTTAGTAGGGAAACTATTACAAATGCAAAACAACACAAGATTGAGAAGAGGAGCTAGTATAGTGAAAGTTATACCATTACATGTAAATGGTATACTATATAGGGTACGAGAGTTGGGGGCTTGAAGCTCATTTACCCATGGGTATTTAACAACGATTCAACCTTCATGATATCATAATTGAGTCATTACAATTTGATATTAATGGATATTCACACAATGACATGGCTTTGACATCATGTTGTCTATAACATGATTTTGAAGAATGAAAATTCAACAAAGAAAGAAGAATGGAGAGAACCAACCAATATTTTACCAATCATTGAGTTTGAATGAACCACAATTATAGAAAATTGATTAGATTCTTATCAAATTTTCATTGACCGAGTGAAAGTAGGGCATTATTTGATTTGCAAATCACTGTGATATTCCACTGGACAATGCCTCACAACAAATCTTCAGATGGTACTATAGAAGCAGTGGAGTTATACTCTATTGCATAATGTTTATTTATGATCAAATTATAATATTAGACTCATATTGCAATCTTTATGGAAATAACCATAAAAATTAAGAAAAAGGCTACATTAGTAAAAGAGCACACCATTAAGTATTTGGAACTATATTGTTTAATATAAGTTCGGGGGTTTAATATTGGTTTCCCCCATAGCATGGGGAGGTTCCATGAGCTCAACTAGTAAGGAAATTGCCCCCCCTTTCCCTTCCTACAGGAATTCCATGGACACCATATGGACTTCCACTAACAATGCAAGGAAATAAATCTACTTGATGACCTTGTGCAACCTATGGCCTCTATTGTCATACCAGAAGCCATGGATCGTGTCAAATCATAAAAAACTAGTTTAGACTTCAAGAAAAATGTTGGAGCATGCCTAAACAAGTCACACAAAATCCTACTTACCTGGTCACCTTAGATTGTGTGGGGAGAAGGATTAAATACATGATAAATCATGTCATTATTTGAAAACTTCTTGGCATATTGTCATTAGAGGCAACATCAAAGTGGTGGGTTAGGGAGCATTGGAAGCTCAAAGGATCTATCAAGCTCAATCTTAGAGAAAAAGGTTCTTTCACGACCATTTTTTCCTATGTTGAATATCGAGAATCTATCTTTGAATCAAGCGCTTACTTATTTAACTCTAGAGGTATGTACATGTGATATTGGGTGGACGGGTTTGACCTTGATAAAGATGTTTAAGAAAAAACTTGTCTATATAAAAATGTACTCTTTGTCACTAAGTTTTGGGAATAAGAAACTCTGATAGGAATAGGAAGCACCTTGAGAGAAAATGTTAAATCCTTAGAGGTAACCAAGCTAGGTAAGTAGACTACATATGCTCACATTTTTTTTTATACAAATGTTTGTCAAGCTCTTCCAACATCCATAGCCATTACCTTCAAAGACAACGATGGGTCCAAAACCTAGACTATGAACACATACCTTTCAAGTGTTGCAAGTTCCATGAACATGGTTACTTGTTTAAAGACTTCCCCCTCAATCAACAAGCTCAAAAAAAGATAGATTATGAAGGGAAAGATCCATAAGTGTTCACAATAGTACATAGTAAGAGGAAATAGAACTAGTGATTGATCATACCTAGTCAAACTCAACAGCAAGCCAAAAAGGGTCGAGCGAAAGATGAAAAATTGCACTACCATAAGAGAAAACCTCTCTAGATCCTAGCCCCTCAAATGTCAGTCTCGTAATAGTAAAAAACGGTAAAAAAGGAAATCTACAAGAGTCTAGAGAGTAGACAAACCAAAAGGTGGATGCAAAACATACAAAACTTAAAGAGTGGGAAGAAGAGGCAACAACCATGGAGTTGGAACACGACTTGAATTCCTCCCCTCCTCCCAAGGAAATAATAAGGAAAGAAAAATTCACAAACTTTGGGGAGGGCTCTGAAGAGGATGCATCATCAATGAGAGATACAACTGTTGAGATGGACATGGATGATATGGACTTGAAAATTTTAGCTTCCCAGCTTTAGGAGGAATACATCAACTTCCTATCCACAAAAGATCTGGGAAAACTATATCCCTAAACAATTAAATCAATTACAAAGGGAGGTAGTAACATGATAGCAGACAACCCCCAAGACAATCAGGGAATCACAATTACCTCGATGAATCCTATGAAACAAGATTATATGAAACCAAGAGGACAAAAGAAACTAAGGACAAACTACAAGAAATAGGTGTCCATCTTATCGTTGCAATATAGGTCGAGCATATCAAGGAGAAATATCTCCTACCTCGCAACAAATTGGAGAAAATTGGAGGACTAAAATCTCAAAAGAAACAAAGACAACTCAAAAAAAGAATTAAAAAAAAAAAGTTATATATCCTTTTCATGTAAGAAACAAAATGCTCTAAGGGATACATTCGATCAATAACCCACAATATTTGGTGGAACAACATGATAATATGATTGAGTTATCAAGGCTTCTTGGGAGGTCTAGCTATTTTATGAAACCCAAGAACCATGCATCTCAACAACCTCTAAGTCACAAAATGATGGTTGTTAACACATTTTAGAGTGGTCAAATCCAATGCCTTTAGATCCTTAAGCAATGTGTAAGGTTTGGCTAATCCTATAGATAAAGAGGTTTCCTTAAGCATCCTTTTCAATATCCCCCTAAATGCACCCAACAATTTGCAAATAATTGAGGGATATTTCCATACGATAACATACCTTGAAGAAAATAAAGGAGGACTCATAAGATTAGATGACATTTGTAAAATTTTGAAGAAAAAATCTATGAGCTCGAGCTAATAGATGTCATTCTTGGTAATGGCAGATACACATAGAAGAATGAGTGTGATAAAGTTTATCATGTGGTAAAAATACTAAATCATATTCTCATGTCAAAAACAATCATGGATAAAAGATTTGAATGGGAATACCTCATCATATCAAGCACTATATCAAACCATTGGCCAATACTTCTCCACTGCTGATACCGATAGGGATCACAAATAACTCCTTTCCTATATGAAAAAATGTGGCTTATCGATCCAAACTTTAGGGGTCTAATAAAAAACTAGTAGGACCATGCAAAAGTCCATCCAAGGACTTGAATGTACATCTTCCAACAAAAGTTGAAATTATTGAAATCCAAAAATAAATCTTGGAATTTATTAAACTTTGGAAACATTTTTTGCAAAAAGAAGGAACTAGAGATACTCGTGACCGAAGATCTAGAGGAAATAATGTTCATAGGCATGATAGAAACCCTAAGAAGGAATGAAAGGGATCTCAATGATGAACTAGACATGTGGGTTCAACAAGAAGAGATGCATTGGTAGCAAAAATCATGCATTCACTAGTTGAAGGAAGGGGACAAAAACTCTAAATTTTCCACAAGTCCACCTTGGGGCACAAGAACATCAATAAAATCATAAGCCTACGGGATACTAATGGGTAGGAACTATATGATCAGAAAAACATGGAGAATGAATTCAATACCATTTTTAAATGTTTTCTCATGGAACCAACCACTTATATGCAAGTTGTCATTAACAATATTACCAATAACATCCTAAAGTTAATCATGACCAAAACAACTACCTTATGCAACCAGTCTCTAAGTAGGAAGTGGAACAATTGTTTAAGAAAATGGCTCATGGTAAAGTTTTGGGCCATGATGGATTTCCTAGGGACTTTTTTTATGAATTTTTGGGCTATCATAAGGGAGGAATTACGAGCAATGGCAGAAGAATCCAGATTCTTGGAGAACATATTAAATTCCCTTGATGTCACTTTTGTCATACTCATTTATAAGGAAAATAAGGCGAACACCCCTACCAAATTTTGGTCAGCCTCCCAATGTAATGTGGCCTATAAAGTTATTTCTAAAATGCCTACCAATCGACTAAAGCTTGTCTTGGAATAGGTTGTCTCCAAAGAGTAGGGTGTTTATGTTCAGGGGAGATAGATTATTGATGGCATAATTGTATCCCATGAGCTGATTCATACCATGAAGAAAGGTATCACTCTGGGGATGATGATCAAGTGAGACATCTCCAAGGCCTTTGATAGAATTTACTAGACTTTGATCTAGGAAATGGTCGAAGAATTAGCTTTTGCAAAGAATGGATCCATTGGATAATGAATATGATAAAATCATATTTTTTCTCCATTCTCATCAATAACTCTCCTTCATACCCTTTCTTTCCTAGTAGGGGAATAATACAAGGGGTTCCTGTTTCACCCTACATCTTCATTCTCATGGAAAAAGGTCTAGGTCATAGTCTCACTTGATCCAAGATGACTAGAATGCTCTTTCTCTCCTTCTAGTGATGTTATTTCCCACCTTTAGTTTGTTGAGGACACGATATTATCTAGTGCCACCACCATTTCATAAGCCAAAGATTTTAAACATGTCCTTGACACCTTCCTTTAATCATATAAGGGCAAGCTAAAAAATTCCAAATACACAATATTTTTCTTCCATACTCGTATTGTTATCCAAAGGAACATCAACGAGACTTTGTGTTTTGGCATCAACTCTATTCCTTATTTTTATCTATGTATTATGATCATAGAGATTGTAGGAAGGAATATTTCATGGGAACCACTCTTTGCAAAGCTTAGGAAAATGATTCATGGTTGGACCTTCAAGTACTTCTCCCTTGTTAGAAACTCGTTATTATCAAATATGTTCTTCAATTCATACCCATTTTCACCTTCTCTTCCTTGGTTGCTCCTACGAAAATTCTTAAAACCATAGCCACCATCCAAAGAAGCTTTAATTCAGGTGGGCCTTCATTGGAAAGAAAATGGCCTCTATATAGATGGCTAGATATATGCAACCCTAGGATTACTAGGGCTGGGTATTTGGGATCTCACAAACCAAAATGTTGCCTTGGGAGGCAAAATTATTTGGAGATGGATAAAGTCAAAGGACTCACTTTAGGGGAATATATGGAGGGACAAATATGCCCATGGGATAGACAAACATGATATTCTACCCAAAAAACCTATCGGATGGCTCCTTCATATGAAATCATACAAAATCTCACTTCAGATTGATCCATCATAATAGCTTCTAGTGGTAAAAGATAGCAAAAAAAGATATTTATGGGAATATTCCTAGCAATAGAGGCCTCTCATGAACATAAAATTTTTCTATCAACCTCTAAAACATGGCTTTGAGGAGGTAAGATAAGTAAAATTCCATGACTCCTGGCAAGGATGAAATGCAAATGACCACCCCTTCCATAGGGATTAGAATCATAAGGACTCCTTCATCGAGACAATCCATGCTTAAGCTAAAGATAATCTCCATAAAATCTTTCAATCCAAGGTGATAAGATTACAAGTAGGGCAAGATACTCCACACTAGGGTTATCAAGGAAATAGTGAATATATGGATCAAGAGGCCTTTCACCTAATATTTGACATCCCAAATGACCCTACAGAAAATAATCTTTCGCACCCTATTTGGAAAGGCTTTTTGTAGCCCAAAGTTGCCTCCTTCCTATGGCTAGTGGCAAAAAATAAAATCCCAACCTATGACAAACAATGAATACAAGGCTACCTTGGTCCATCCAGATGCCCCCTATGAAGAAGTATAAGAAATGATGGAGAACTTCCTTAACCAGTGTAGTTGAATAAGCCTATTGTGGGATATGGGATCCTCCTCCTTCCAAACCACTTACTAATATAGGCTCTCAATCCCTGAGACTTTGACCAACTAGTGCTAAGAGACCTTCTCAAGTAAGATTGGTAATTGTGCCTAGGGTATCTTTCTTGGATGCTTGATATGGAAAGTTTGGAATGAAAAAATACTAGGATGTTCAATGGAAAATCCCTAACCTTACTTGAGCGATGGGAGGTACTAGGAAGAAACATTGGAGAAACTATATATGCTCATGCATGGGATTTGGAAGATATCACTTGGGATTCTTAGGACAGTGGTATCATGAATGCTTGGGGAATAGATAAATCCAAAATTCACCCCAAATCCAACCCTCAAATTTCCTCCATCCCCTCTCCAAATTATTACTCCTGCCTTAGGCTAGCAAATTAAAAATGAATTTTGATGGTGCCTCAAAGGGTAATCTTTGGCCTATATGCATGATAGGGGATTTTAGAGATTCAGAAGGAAAAATAATCCTTATTTTCTCAAGCTTCGGAGAAACAAACACAAATATCTCTATAGAGGTTCAAGTTTTGGAAGCAAGTTTGATCCTTGCCAAACAACATAACGTTTCCAGGATTCTCATTGAGGGAGACTCATAGATAATCACAAGGGCCCTTCATAATATTTGCAAAGGAATCTATATAACGAATCTTTCTAAGCATTGGAGGTCCTCTATCACTATGGAAAATATCTTCCTCCTTGTTAAGCACCTTCAGATTGCCTCTCCCAGTCATGTGCACAAGGAAGCAAACAAACTAGTGGATTAACTAGCCAATGAGGGCATTGGACTCACCATTGGAGATCTAGAGCTAA
>JZKD02S1592642.1:0-10165 GCA_000966675.3 Picea glauca
CATGTTATGATAGATTGTGTATATAGGAAATTGGTTATAGCATGGTTGAAAAGGTTGATGATGTTGTTGCACATGATAGTCATCCGTGCGAAGACAAATAAGCATGGTAAAATGTTGATAAAGAGGTCAATCAAAAATATCCCGAAATCTCCTACAAGATATTAGTTGAGTCGGTAGCTTCAATTAAATGTAATAATAGTAAGACAAGTATGCATTTGGGGTTATCTATGATGTATAAATGTTGAAGGGAATTGAAGTAATAATTCTCTCAGTGAAATCTCAATATTTGATTTGATTTAAAGAAACGAGGCCTTGAGTATGAAAATATTATTTGTTTCTTTCATTTATGGGAAATGTAATTGCATATTGTGTTATGTTGGTTATAAGATCATAACCAACATTTCAACATTTCACTGAATGGAAATTCAAAGGAAGGAAGCTCTTTAACCTTCCAACTCACGATATGCAAAATCACCATAAGATCTGGGTCGATAGATCTAGATTAATTATGAAGGACCAGCAGGTGTTAGATCTGGTGAAGTTGCAAGGCAGATAAGACCAAGAGTCGTCCAAATCTCCAAAAATATGAAGGAATATTGGTCATCCATCGAGGACAGTCGTGGTTCGGTGGATCTGGAGGACACATGTCAAAAGATTGTCATTTTGATGAATGGAAATTTAAAGGCACAAGGTGCTCTATTCTTCCAACTCACAAAACATGACATGGTGAAATGATCTGAGCCATCAGATTGAGGAGAAATCTGGTTCGTTGATCTAAGAAGGAAACGTGGTGAAAGATCATCTCTTCCTTGACTGGAAAGTCAAAGGAACGAGGTGTTATAACCTCTCGAACTCGTGATATGAGAAATTGTGAAATAATATTAGCCGTTGGATCAAGAATGAATCTGGGTCATTAGATCCAGGAGGTGGTTCATGATAG
This sequence comes from Picea glauca, assembly GCA_000966675.3. NCBI lineage: Eukaryota > Viridiplantae > Streptophyta > Pinopsida > Pinales > Pinaceae > Picea > Picea glauca. Next base: position 941 of record JZKD02S1592642.1, read on the forward strand.
ACCATGTCAAAAAGGATAGGTGGCAGTCTACGTCAGCAAAGACACGTGGCACAATCATACAAGGACAAGTGTCAAGTTTACTCGGTATTTCAGGCCACTAGAAATCACAATTCTGAGTGACACATGGAAACCACTCGACTTATGTCACGTCATTGAGTGACGCAAGAATGACATCACTTCGGGAGTTTTAGCATCAATACTCCCCCAAAGTCCCGAAAGCTGAAGTTCCAGGACAGAGGATAGTCATCCGATCACCATGGATCATGGATCGTTGATTTGAAGAGAAAAGCGCTCGAATAACTAGCCGGTGGTCATATCTCGTGGTCACATCGTCGAGAGTTAGAGAGCAGAGCTAGAGCTGCCAAGCTCCATTTTGGAGTTTGCGACATGGAGAGCCGAGATGACTCTTCACAGAATCCCTGAAACACGAAATGTGTTTTCGGACTTGGCCCCTGGTCACCACCTGTGGTCGTGTGAGTGGAAGGAGCTAGCATAGCTAGGCTCCATTTCGGGTACCGGAAGTTGGAGGAGTCAAGGGACTCACAGGAGAATCCCCGAAATGCAAAATTGCGAAATGCAGTTTCACGTTAAGCTATGGTCACCGCCGGTGGTCACATTGGAGGAAGGAGCTAGCGAAGCCAAGCTCCATTTTGGGTTTCGCAATATGAGGAGTCAAGGAGACTCATGGGAGAAAACCTGAAATGAGAAATCGCAAAATGTCTTTTTGAATAGGGTTGTGGTCACAACCATTGGTCACATCATTGAACGTTTAAGCGAGGAACTAGAATGCAGCTAAGCTCCATTTCAGAGATTGTGACTTGGATAGTCGAGTGGTCTAATCCCTAGATCCCTGAAACATGAGTCATGAAAGTGCCTTATGAATAGGCATTTGGTCACCGCTAGAGGTCACCTGAAAGGAAGGGGCTTAGCTGGAAGAGCTAGCGCCCACTCTGAAGTTTTCTTCAGGAAGAGAGAAGGTGCCAAAATGGATGAACGTGCAAAGTTTCTCTCAGTAACTGCCAAAATGAAGTGATTGCATTTGCCAGAGAATTTGAGGAGTTGTAGGGTGGTTTCCAAAGGAGCTGAAGATCCTCGGTGTAACTATTAGAGACCACTGATGGTTTTTGCTAGATAATTCAAAGAGTCTTCAGGGTGATCGATGGAGAAGATGAAGAGTCTCGAGGCAACAGCCAGTGGAGTGTAAACTCATCATAGAGTCGACTGAAAGATGGAAAAAGGTTCGAATACTGTTACAGTCAGTAAAGCCAAATGATCTCAGGAGAAGGGCCAGTGATGATGAATGCAGTGAAGTGTATGCAGTGGGATAGCACATGTAGCATGCACAAGGTGCAAACAGACTATAAAAATACAGAACATAGAAGAGATTGGCTGCATTTTTTTTAGACTGTGTTATGCGGGTAGAAGAAGGGAGTCTAGAGGAGAAACAACGCAGCAAAAGGAAAGAACAAAGATGCATAAATGATACAATAAAAGAAGGTTAAGATGGACATGTTGAGATATAGAAGAAGATAAGAAATCTCAAGGAGATGCAAGCAGAGAGACACTGATACAGGAGAGTAGAGCAGCATAGCAGAACATTGATAAGCCTGATAAGCCAATGACAACTATTGAATCACTGTAATAAATTCACAGAACGCAAAGTTTTATATTTCAGGGTGGTTGGGAGGTGCTAGGGAGGATTGTTTTCCTCTAATTATCACGTGGTTTCTTGAACACAGGGAGTTGTAGCTACCATCTGGTAGCAGCCATAGAAACCAGGGTGGCAGGGTGGTGCTAGGGAGAACATTGGTTCTCTATTATACAGGTTGGTGCCTGTGTGACTGGAAGTTGGTGCTTCCATCTAGTTGGTGTTGGACCAATGAGGGAGTTGGTACTTCCTTCTAGTGGGTGCTAGAGAAACCAGAGAGGTTGTGCTCTCAACAAGTAGAATCTTGCAAAATAGAGGTGGTAGCCTCATTATGAGTTGGTGCTCATAAGAATGACAATGTACATAACATAATTATCATATAAAGAAGAAGAGATTTTCACCCTTTATGGGTTTCCTCAGGAATATTGTTCTTTGTACTATACATGTGTGTGATTGATGTTGAATACTCTACTGCTTATTTATTGTGATCATCTTTGAGAAGTTCTGTAAAAAATTTAAGAAATGGATATAATTGTTTAAGCACAGTAACAACTAATTCACCCGCCCTCTCAGTTGTCCAACAATTGGTATTAGAGATGACCCCTTTTATCTAAGGGTAGATCCTAGAGCTTAAACATGTCAAGCCATGAAGGAGATTCAACCAATAAGGCCCCTCTGTTGAATTAAACAAACTTTTCCCTTCTGTTCAATGGAAAGTTAGAATGAGAACCTACATAATGGCTTTAGGTGCAGATGTCTGGGATGTGGTAGATATTGGCTATGTAAAGCCAACTGTACTAGCTAATAAGGATGACAAGCTAGAATCCGGCTTCAATGCTAAGGCTATGAATGCTATCTTGAGTGGGCTTGCAGAAGCAGAATTTGTAAAATTTATGCACCTAGAAACTGCCAAAGAAATGTGGGACAAACTCATTAACAGTTATGAAGGTAATGTTGGCATGTTTTAAAGGTAGCGTATTCTTGTCATTGATGCAAAGTACAACAACAATGATGGCTTGATTACAGGTATAATGTGCCAGGTGGGCACCAAAAGTATTTTGGGAAGATGCACCAGAGAAAGCTCGTGAAGACTAGAAGAGATAATGCAGAGGTGCATGCAAAGTGCAGAGTATGCGTGTTTGTCATTGATTGTAAAGATCATGACCAATAGCATAGGGATAATGGCATGGCAGTGGAAATTTCAACAAGTGATCATTGGATCCCATTCAGAAGAGTAAACTCCAGGATTCAAAGAAGCAACTCACAGCAGAAAATCGCGAAATGCGAAACCATGACTTAATCTCCATTTCAGAGTTTTGGATACCGGGAGTTGAAGGAGTCAAGAGTCGAGACTCTTCATCACAGGAGTCCCGAAGTTGCGAAATGCGAAGCGCCAAAATCCCAAAATAGACACATCAAAATCTCCATTTCTGAGTTTTGAATACCGGGAGTTAGAGGAGTCAAGAGTCGAGACTCTTCATCACAGAAGTCCCAAAGTTGCGAAATGTGAAACCCTGAAATCCCAAAATAGGCACATCAAAATCTCCATTTCTGAATTTTGGATACCGAGAGTTGGAGGAGTCAAGAGTCGAGACTCTTCATCACAGGAGTCCCGAAGTTTCAAAATGCGAAACGCCAAAATCCCAAAATAGGCACATCAAAATATCCATTTCTGAGTTTAGGATACTTGGAGTTGGAGGAGTCAAGAGTCGAGACTCTTCATCACAGGAGTCTCGAAGTTGCGAAATGCGAAACGCCGAAATCCTAAAATAGGCAGATCAACAAAGACTCAATTTCGGAGTTTCACAGACCGGGAAATCAAAGATCAAAGGAACTTTAACCTTTGAAGTAGCGAACCCTGAAATCCTGAAACAGGCACGTGAGCAAACCATGTCAGCTAAGGACACATGGCACAATCAGGCAATGACAAGTGTCCAACTAATTCAACATTTTAGGCTTATTTAAGTCACAATTCTGAGTGACATGTGGCAAACACATGGATCACGACATGTCATCGAGTGATGTCATTCCAGGAATTTAGTTTCGGGAGTTTTAGCATCAACTCTCCCCCTAAGTCCCGAAAGATGAAGTTTCGGGGTGGAGGATAGCCATCCGATCACCACGGATTGTGGACCGTTGATTTGAAGAGTGAAGCACTCAAATGATTAATCAAGTGGTCATAGGATGTGGTCACATCGTCGAGAGTTAGAGGAAGGCGCTAACAACTAAACTCCATTTCAGAGTTCGCGACTTGGAGAGTCAAGATGCCTCGCAACATGCGAAATCACAAAATGCCAAAATGTGAAAAAAAACACTTTTTGGTGTAGGTTTTGGTCACCGTCAGTGGTCATGTGAGAGGGAGGATCTAGCACCAAGTTAAGCTCCTTTTTGGTGATTGTAACATGAATATTCGAGACTCTTCACCACAGAAATGCCGAAATGCCGAAATGTTGAATTGTGAAATGGCGAAATCAACGCGAGACCCTCTGCTTGTAATCCAACGATGTTGGATACTTGGAAATCTGATCGAAGGGACACTTTTGCTCTTCACAGTTAATTTATCAGTTATGATTCAGTTAGCATAACTGAATCATGACTCTTGGACGGTTGGCAATTCAATTGTTGATGCGTTTTCTTGGAGGTTCACAGTGTATCTGCTAGAAACGATTGATGGTTTTTTCCAGAGGACTGGAAGAGACTTCAAGGTGATCACCAGAGAAGATGATGAGTCTCGAGGCATCTTCTAGTGGCATGAAGACTATTCATAGAGGCTATTGACAGATGTAAGACCATTGGATCCTGGAAGTGCAACAGAGGGAATGAGCTCGACTGTGACAGAGAAGACGAAGAGTCTCAACTACTGGAGAGGCTAAGGAATCTCAGCATAACACCTAGTGATGATGGACACAAGGGTTTAACCACTAGAGAAGCTGAATATTTGTAATGATGATCAGGAAGAGCACTCGACATGGGGAGAGCATGCAGAAGCATTGTGAATAGAGGATGCAGAAGATGCACAGAGAGAATAAAAACATAGAACAGAGAAGAGATTGGGAGCTGTTGAGAGTGATTCAGGTGTGTAGAAGGAGGCAGAGTGCAGCAGATGAAATGCATAGAAGAGGAATGGTGCATAGAAGGGACATGGCGCATAGAGTATAAAAGGAATAAGAACATAAAACGTAAGGAGAGGGTGCAGGAAGACACTGATGCAGGTAGAGAAGAGCAGTGTAGCAGAACAGTGATGAGACCGGTAAGCCATTGATAAACATTGTATCACTGTGATAAATTTACAAATAGAAAAATTTATATCTTAGGGTGCTAGGAAGGTTCTAGGGAGGACGATTGTCCTCAGAGGTTCAAGTGGGTGCTTGAACACAGGGATTTGCAGCTTCCATCTAGTTGCAGCCAGAGAAACCAGGGTGGTAGGGTGGTGAAAGGGAGAACATTGGTTCTCTGATATACAGGTCGGTGCTTGTGTAACTGGAAGTTGGTGCTTCCATCCAGTTGGTACTGGAACTCTTAGGATGTTGGTGCTTCCATCCAGTTGGTGCTGGAACTCTTAGGGAGTTGGTGCTTCCTTCTAGTGGGTGCAAGAGAAACCAGGGAGTCGGTGCTTCCTTCTAGTGGGTGCAAGAGAAACCAGGGAGTTGGTGCTTCCTTCTAGTGGGTGCTAGAGAAATCAAAGAGTTGGTGCTCTCAGCAAGTAGCAGCTTGCAAAATAGGGGTTGTAGCCTCATTATGAGTTGGTGCTCATAAGTATGATAATGTACAGAATGTAAATATTACTTATCATATAAAGAAGAAGAGGTTTTTACTCTTTATGGGTTTCCTAAGGAAATATCTATCTCTGTTCATTTCATGTGTGTGAATGATGNAACTGGTAAATGCAATGAAAGCACTTGGTGAAAAAATTGAGGAACCTTCTTTAGTTCAGAAAATTTTGAGATCTCTACCAGATAGGTTCAACCTGAAGGTATTTTCTATAGAAGAGATTAATGATCTAAAAGACTTGGAGTTTGATCAACTTCTAGGAACGTTGACTGCATATGAAATGAGAATAGTTAAAGATAAAACCACCTCTAGAGAAGCATCATTTAAGGCAAACAAGAATGAGGATTCTGAGCCTAATGAAATTGAAGCAAAATTTGTGAGAAGACTAAAGAAGGGATTAGGAAAATACAAAGGTAAAATGCCTTTCAAATGTTTCAACTGTGGTAAGATAGGTCATTCTGCAAAAAAACGTCCTCTCAAAAGAAAGGATCAAACATATGATGACGAGGAGAAGCACAAACATATAAATTTATTTAAAGAGAATAATTTTAAGAAGAAAAGTCTTTGTGTAAACAATGATGATGATCCTTCAGATGATGAAGACAATGACTCCTCTATTGAAGATAAATTAAATGAATTCATACTTATGGCCAAAGAGGATTATGATAATAAAAGCACATGAAGTCATGCTAATGAAGAAGAAGCTATGGTTGACATGGAAGGAGAACTGATCAGTGCACTAGAAGAGCTTGAAAAACTCAAAATTAAGACAAGAAAGAAAAAAAAATTGCTGATACAGTTCAAGAAAGGAAGTAAAGAACCTGACGAAGACTTTGCCCTGCTAAAAGTGGAATTAGAAGAGGCAAAGAAAATCGAAGACATTCTGAAACAACAGTTATCAGAAAAGAAGGCAAGATGTGAATCTTTGGAGGAAGAATTAGTGAAAACTAGGAAAGAGATGGAGAAGTTTCAAGCCTTGTATCATCAGAATCTGTCAACTATCAGAGCCTTAGAAGAATTGGCCACCATTCTGAATCAAGAAAGAAACCCAATTCTGAAAACAGGTCTGGGTTATGAAGAGGGATCGAGTAGTGATTAGCCAAGAAACAAAGATCCCATCAAGTTTGTCAAATCTACCATCTATGACAACAAAAAAATTGCAGAAACAAAAGAAGATAATCAGCGGCCCTGGAGGACTAATGAAAGAGGTACCAGAACTGAAACCATAGATCAAAGAAATAATGTACTCTTTGTTCAAATAAATCATCAACATGGAAGAAATGGACCTTCTCAAAGAAGACAACCATTTTCCAGGTACCAAGGTTTTTTCTATGGATATTGTTTTTTCTGTTCTAACTTTGGTCATAAAGATGTAAACTGTTCTTTAAAATTGAGATATGAGCAATCAAGACATTCAAGGTATAGATATCTTCCACAATAAAGAATGAGACAGCCAAGTAACAAACCATGACAGACTGCAAATCACTTGATGGATGGGAAAATGACACAGGTTAAGCATAACAATCGTTATGATCCCTTATTCAATGAACCCAAATGTTACATCTGTCATAATTATGGACATAAAGCTCCTGATTGTTGCTTAAAGAACTGTGAACCAGATTTGAATCCTTTTGCTAAAAATGTCAAGGGTTGGAAGAAGAAAGAAAGTGACAAGTGTGGATTAGTGTTGTGAGCTCAAAGACATAAGAACCCTTGGTATATAGACAATAGATGCTTCAAATATATGATGGGAGACAAAGATAAGTTTCTATCTCTAAGTGAAATTAAATCAGGAAACACAACCTTTGGAAATGATGCTCCAAGTAAAATCAAGGGTAAAGGGATGGTGAGTTTAAGTAATGGAAAAGGAAAAGCCCAAGATGTTTTGCTTGTAGATGGGATGAAACATAATCTGCTTAGTGTAAGTCAAATGTGTGACAGAGGATGTGAAGTGGTGTTCACTTCCAAGGACTGCAAGATAAAGCTTGTAAACTCAGGAAAAGTGCTGGCTAAAGGCATAAGGACAAAAAATAATGTATATGTGATGAAAGAAGTTAGAGAATAGTGTTATCTAAGAAAACGTGATGAGAGATGATTATGGAATAGGATACTTGGACATCTAAACGTTGATCATTTAATCAAGCTCAAAAATCTTGAGGTAGTAAAAGATATTCCAAGAATATCAAAGCCACAAGATTCTATGTGTAAACCCTGCCAAGTAGGAAAGCTAACCAGGACACAGTTTAAATCCAAGAGCTCTACTTCAACAAAGAAACCACTCCAATTAGATCATATGGATTTATTTGGACCATCAATACAAGAAGGCACGGGGAAGGAAAACTACTTGATGCTAATCATTGATGATTACTCCAGACTCACTTGGGTTGTTTTTCTCAAAGAAAAATCTGAAGCATTTGAGAAATTTAAAATATTTAAGGCTTTAACAGAAAATCAAATAGACGACATATTAAAGGTTGTAAGATCATACAAAGGAGGAGAATTTATGTCAAGTGATTTCAAGGAATTCTGTGATAAACATGGGATCAAGAGAAAATACACTATCCTAGGAACTCCACAGCAAAATGTAGTAGTTGAAAGGAAAAAGAGAACAATTTAGCAAATGGCCAGGTCAATGATGAATGAGAAGAATATTGGTCAAACCTACTACATAGAAGAAACACACACAACAGTCAATGTTCTTAACAAAGCCCATTTCAGACCACACAATGCCAAAACGCCCTATGAACTGTGGTATGGAATACCTGCTTCAATAAAACACTTCAAAGTCTTTGGGAGTAACTGCTACATAAAGAATAATAATGAAAACCTTGGCAAATATGATGACATGGTTGATGAAGGCATATTCTTAGGATACGCTACCAATAGTAAAGGATATATATTCTTTAATAAAAGATTGCACAAATTAGTTGATTGCATTGATTTAAAGGTTGATGAAGGAGTCCCAGTAACAAAGGTGAGCAATATTGAGTTTGCTTCAGAGGACACAAGTAAATATGAAGATGAACATGTCCAAGAATAAGAAAAATAAGACTTTGAATCAGATGAAGATACAAATACTCAGGCAGATTCAAACCAGCAGACAACATCAAATCCTTCCTCCAGAATTACTCAAAAGAATCATATTGCAAGTCAGATAATTGGTGAGAAAGACAAAGGTGTACAAACCAAGAGAAGGATAATCAAAGACATCGAGAAATCACATATAGCCTTCATATCCATGGTAGAACCCAAGAACTTTAATGAATCCAATGAAGATGTAAATTGGTTACAATCAATGAATGAGGAACTGGACCAGATTGAAAAGAATGACACTTGGGAACTCATTCATAGACCAACAGATAAAAATGTCATAGGCTCCAAATGGATATTTAAGAATAAGTTGAATGAGCAGGGACAAGTTGTCAGGAACAAAGCAATATTGGTCTGTAAAGGCTATGCTCAAATAGAAGGACTGGACTTTGATGAAACATTTACGCCCGTAGCAAGATTACAAGCTATCGGAATATTTCTTGCCTATGCTTGCCATAAAAGGTTTAAAGTCTATCAAATGGATGTCAAGTCATCTTTTTCTAAATGGAGATTTAAATGAAGAAGTCTATATGGAACAACCAGAGGGTTTCAAACTGTCTGATAACCCTGACTTTGTATGCAAGATGAAGAAAGATTTATATGGGTTAAAACAAGCCCCTCGTGCCTGGTATCACAGACTGGATATGTATCTGCAAGACAAAGGGTTCAAGAGAGGAACAATTGACAACAATCTATATATCAAATTAGAGGGTAAT
>JZKD02S1592643.1:0-10165 GCA_000966675.3 Picea glauca
CTAAATTCGATAAGTGTGACTTTTATCAAAAGAAAATACAGTACCTAGGACATGTAATATCTGAATAAGGTATTGCAGTCGATACTGAGAAAATAAGAGCCATCATGGAATGGTCGATCCCTAAGGACATAGTGGACATCCGGTCATTCATGGGAATCACCGGATATTACCGTAGATTTATAGAGGGATTCTCCAAGATTGCATACCATATCACATCATTACAAAAGATGGGAACCAAGTTTAACTGGTCATAGAAATGTCAGGACAATTTTAATAAGTTAAAGGAATTGTTAACAACCGCACCCATTTTAAAGGTAGCAGACTCAGACAAAGACTTCACATTCTATGTGGATGCAAGTATAGAAGGTCTGGGTGGTGTCCTAACTCAGGAAGGGAACGTTATTTGTTATGAGTCCCAAAAAATAAAGGAGCATGAACGAAACTATGCCACTCATGACTTTGAGTTGGCAGTTGTAATACATGCCTTAAAGATGTGGCGACACTATATAATGGGCATAAATTTTTTCTTATTGACTGATAACAGCGGTGTAAAATTTTTGTTTAGTCAACTAGACCTTAATGCAAGCAAGAAAGATGGATGGCCTTGTTGAGCAAATTTGAATTTGGGGTAACACACATAAAGGGTAAGGAAAACAAGATGGTTGATTCTTTAAGTAGAAGAGTTCATGGGTTGTTTGAAATAAACATTAGCAGGGAAGAAAGCGATCTTCAACAGAGGATAAAGGCTGCAGGTAATAATGATGAAAATTACACTAAAACATTGGCAAATTTACGAAATAATACAGAAAATTCAGACAAAACAGATCTGAGTTTGGACAGAAATGGTCTACTAAGATTTGAAAATAGAATATAAATACCAAATTCCGATGAATTAAAGTTAACATTTTTGGACGAAGTACACAAGAAACCATATTTTGGTCATCCGGGATACCAAAAAACGGTAACAACACTAAGGAAGTTATTTTATTGGCCTAATATGAAGGGAAAAACAACGGAATACTTATCTAAGTGTCAAGATTGTCAATAGGTGAAAGATGAACACCAACATCCAGTTGGCCTGTTGTAGCCCATACTTGTGTCGGAATGGAAATGGGAGACTATATCACTAGACATTATTACAGGTTTGCCTAGAACTCAAAAACAGAATGATTCAATTATGGTGGTAATCGATAAGGTTAGTAAGTTTTCACACTTTATTCCTGTAAAGTCTACTTTTAAAGCTATTAACATCACTGAAATATTCATGAAAGAATTTTTTAGACTGCATGGTATTCCTAAAATGGTGATTTCGGATAGAGACATAAAATTTACATCTACTTTTTGGAAAGAATTGTTTGCAGGGTTAAATACTAACTTGAATTTCATCACAAGTTATCATCCACAAACGGATGGGCAGACCAAACGAACAAAGCAAATTATGGAATATATGTTACACATGTACATAAGGACAAAACCAAGAAAGTGGGAAGACTACCTACACTTGGTGGAATTTGCATACAACAATGGTTACAAAACATCAGCTAAGATGAGCCCCTTCGAAGTATTGTACATAAGAAAGTGTACGACTCCGATTAGTTGGGATAACCCAGTTGACAGATTCATGGTGGGACCAGAAATGCTCCAGGAAATGGAGAGTACGATCAGAAAAGTACAACAAAATTTAAAAGAGGCACAGGACAGACAAAAAAGTTACACGGAACTGAAAATAAGACACCTAGAATTTCAAGTGGGAGACCATGTCTATTTAAAAGTCAAAGCCCGAAGAAGTTCACTAAAGCTAGGAAAATGTGCCAGGTTGGCACCCAGGTTTTGTGGTCCTTTTGAGATCTTAGCTCAAATTGGACACGTGACATATCAACTTGCACTTCCTCCCAATCTAAAAATTCATAATGTATTTCATATTTCTTTGTTAAAGAATTATGTTCATGACCCTACTCATATGATCGATTGGAACTTGGTGCAGGTGGAACCAGAAGGTGAGTTCCAAGTGGAACCTCGATGCATTCTAGACAGGAGAGAAATAAAACTACGGAACAAAGATGTCGCCCAGGTAAAAGTGCAATGGAAACACTTTAGTCCTGAGGAGGCCACTTGGGAGTTGGAGGGAGATTTGCAGAAATATCATCCAATCATGTTCTGAGAAAGGGACGAACATTGAGGATAGTGTTTTATTGAAGGGGGAAAGGATGTAACATCCCCAAAAATAGATTATTTTTAAGTCTGAAAATACTTAGGAATTTGTTTTCATTTTTGGTAAATTCGAAATTGGAAAATTATTGCCATTTATGGAAATTCTGAATTTTGAATTTAGTTAATTATAAATTATGATTATGACTGTTGGGAAAATATTTGATTTGACCCAACTAACTCTTTGACTATGACACTTGTAATAAACACATATTTTTATATTTATTGTTGATGGACAAATGGAACAAATGGGTTGAAATCAATTGACCATGACTCCATGAGTGGTGAACATGTTGGAACTACCTCAGGGTTGAATGTTATAAGTGGAAAATCAAGAATTTGGCTATGGGCATTCCCTGAAAATCAAGGATTTGGAAAGATGTGAAAATTCCCCAAGGGGAAAAGACCTAGGCACAAATGCTTTTGGAATATATAGCATATGCGAGGATGCAGGACACTACCTAGTATGTTGGGGAAAATAATTATCTCTTCCTGTTATGAACACTGTTTTCTGAGTGTGAGGCAAGGAGATTTTTTCTGAAACTGAAGGACTATTTCTAAGCAGGACTTCTGGAGTTTACCCTCATGGGTTCATGGTCAGGATAGAGGGTGAACGAAATAAGTATATTGGATGTTCTATTCTAAGGTTGGGAAGAACTTGGTTGTTCCATTTGTTGTTCGACAACTGTTCAAATATGTCTATCTACTCTTTATTTGGTCAAATGTTATTTTAATTTATGGATGATAGAATACATCTGTTTAAATCTGGATGAATTGTTATGTTTATTAAATTACTGATGGAATGGAATGAATTGTAGGATAAACCATTACAGTTTAATTGTATGTGTTGAGCAAAATTTCTATGTATCTTAGCTGGAAATGGAATTTAATTATGGAAATATATTAGGGGATACATCTAAGTTAAATAAAATATTATTTTAGTGATATTCTAGAAATCCCTACCAAATATGTGAATCGTATACATCTAGATCAGTTCTTCAAGTAAACTTTAGACTATGCAAAAGCTCAAGAAAAAACTGAAAAGAAAGCATGAGAGTTAAATATATATGTATAGAGATAAATATGTAGATTATATAAGAACGACTTTATTAGATAGTGGAAATACCAGAGAATGCAAGTGCCAAATGAGACTATATATATATATATATATATATATATATATATATATATATATATAGTTATTGTACAGGATGTTTCATAATCTATTTCTACATCTAAGTTATTCATACATAAGATTTCCAATACTTAGACACATGAGAAATTCAAGAAAAAATTTCATTGTTAAGACTACGCAAATAATCAATGTACAGTTCAGTTATTTCCTTGTAAACCACAAAGAGGTTATCTGGTTTTTTTTAATTTATACAATTCATAGTGAAGAGACTATTTAAACTAAACCACAGTATTCCTATGGTAGGAAAGACAATTGTACATTCCATTAACAAAATAATTAGAAGATCTATATATATCCACAGGCTCAGATCTAAATAGTCCTAAATAGAACACCTAGAGCGATAATAAACATCATCGGGACCCCAATTCTGAATCCTTCAAATCCAAACATTAAAATTGAAACTCGAGTACCTTTCTTGAATAAGTGATGGCGTCCTCCCCAGGCACCTACCTTAACAGGTCCTGCGCCTGACCTCCCGGTCTTAAGGATCGTTCTAGTTTTCCCTCAAGCCAGAGTGGCTTCTTCAATTCTCCACTGGAATCTCCTTTGAAATTGACCTACAGGTCTTTTCGGCCCCTCACAGTCTCTAGGCTAGTCACTGTTCTCTTCTCGACAGAAGAATAGAAAATCGGGTTTCGGGGTTTTCAAACTCCTGATGTCATGACCCTTTAGTTCCCGATTTCTCGATCTCTGCTTCCCTGATAGGCTCTACTCTTCGATTATCCCTCTAGTCTAGGCTTGTGATCCATGCAACCTCCTTCCACGTGACCTCCATCTTACCCCCTTTCGGGATTTCGCGACTTCAAAGGCCGAAGTTCTTTGGCCTTCGATTTCCCCGATCTCACGAATGTCGATTTCCCGATATGACCTTTCTTTCAGGACTTTCTCCACAAGTTAAGATTGTTGCCATGCAGCCTCAAGGATGGACGGTTCTCGTTACTTTGCAATTATGGGAAAACCAATACCTTACATTCTTTCCCACAGGACTCCCGAAATTCCGTTTCCCAACCTCCCGTTATGATGAGATGACGTCAGCTGGGTCCCATAACGGAGCTTTCCTCCTTATCGAGATTTTGGACTTCGTGATTCCGAAGTGCAAGTGTATCATGTCCTCAGGACCTCCAAAACGTCAAACCCCAGCTTTCCTCGGATTTCCGACATGCATCCCAAATGGATGGACGGTTCAGATCAACCCTCAGGCTTCTCCAAACGCTAAACCAAAAACACTCACCTACGTAAACCCCAGTGTCCAGATCTCCAATGTTGGATGATCATGTGACACGTGTCCTTCCCGAGATCCATGGCTGAGATCCTATCGCGGTTTCGAGACTCAAAAGGCCCTCGGACTCTTGACTTCTGAATTCCCGATATGCCGATGACTCTCGATTCCTGCCACCTGTCCCAACAGATGGACGATCCTGATCTGTATCGGGGTTTCCACGATGAACTTACCTGAACTCTTTTCCATGGGATCTCTGATATCCCGAACTCCGATGCTCCGGTATCCCGATACCCTTCGGGACCTTCAATCACTTGACAGGGTTAAACCCTGTGCAACTCCTGTCCAATCAGACGGTTGACGAATAACTAGGCGAGGATACAACGGCTGACGATCTCCTGCATTTGAACTTCGGACGCCACCGTAACCTCCTCACTTCTTTGACAGATCTGATGGCTAACAGGATTTCGCTAATCCTCCCCACAAATTTCTAACCGTTGGTTTCTCTCCTTTGATGGTTTCTATGAAGGAACCCAAGGACTCCTTCCTGGACTTGTCCTCTTGCGCTACAAACTTTCGATGCCACTAAATGCTTCAAAGGCTTTACTCCTCCTGAGCTTCTTACAACCTCGAGCCTCAAAGAGGATCCTTGCATGCACTCCTTGTGGCAACCTTCAAACACTCTCAAGTGTTATGTATTTCGACTCTGCACACACCTGCAGCAGAAATCTCTCACACCTTACTCAAGTTCGCAACCCTGAGAATTTACTTTTCCTGTGCACTCCTTGCACGGCTCCTGTGCCCAACTACACTCTTGAGTGAATGAGAACAAAAACTACCTATCTGAACCCTCTGTCAACGCACTCCTTGCGGACACATCGACTGCACTCCTTCCAGGAACTCTAGCTCAGATAGAGAAACAATTGAAACTCATTCCTACTTCCTTTCAGACTTCAAACTCAAACATGAAATTTCATACACAACATATCAAAGAAAATGTATAACAGGAAGCAAACATTCATGAGCATATCAACATCAATACACAAAGAACAGACACAAAACCATGAATTTGAACCAACTTCTTCTATTAATTCAAATGTATGTACATGGGTGTTCTTACACAACTCTCTGCATGCTCTTGCTCTCCCTTGATGCTCAATGCTTCTAACTATCTTACAATACACAATGAGGGTATCTATATCCCGTTTCCCTCCTGCTTTCTAAAACAGTCTAATCTGAGAATTAAATTCTATCTATCTACATTTAATTACTATAAATGCCTCGATCTACTTCAAACAAGAGCGGGTC
Source organism: Picea glauca (assembly GCA_000966675.3). Lineage (NCBI taxonomy): Eukaryota > Viridiplantae > Streptophyta > Pinopsida > Pinales > Pinaceae > Picea > Picea glauca. Next base: position 5,931 of record JZKD02S1592643.1, read on the forward strand.
TCTCAAGGTATGATTACAATATAAAAGTACACCTCTCTTTAACTATTGCATTCAAGTTTGGTGCATCCAATTTTCAAACGTTTTCAAATAATTCATTATGTGCTCAAAAATGTGTTGTGCTTGCACCAAGCTCGCTTGATATTGGCGATGCTCCTGCATCATACTCCCTCGCTTGAAAATTTTCATGGGCTCCTGTCCATGAGCTCTTGCACGGTTTGTCCATGCTTTTGAATCTCTACTTCATTCTCCCAGCTGGCATCTTCAACTGGATGGTTCTTCCACTTGACCAGATACTCAGAGTATTGCTTTTTCCTGGTCCTCTTGCTTACTCTCTTGTCTAGTATGTGCTCCATCTGTAGCTTCTCTTCAACTGTATCTTCTTTGTCCACTGAACCTCTGACTATTCATCACTTTCTCCTGCTTCCTTAGCCTTGTATGGGTACAAATATGAGACATTGAATATCGGAGAAGTTTCGATCCCATCGGGTAATTCAATCTCATAAGCATTTTCTCCAATTTTCTTCAAGAATCTACACGGTCCGATTTTCTTCATCTTTAGTTTATTATATGTTCCTCTCGGGAACCTTTCCTTTCTCAAATGTGCCAGAACCAGATCACCAACTTCAAACTGAAGTTGTCTTCTGTGTTGATCTGCCCTGCGTTTATACTCCTGGCTTGCATTCTGCAATCTCTCATTTACCTGGCTGTGAAGTTCTTTCATCGCCTCTGCGAATTCTTCTGCATTAGCACTCCTAGTCGCAGTTTGTTCTGAATCCCTTAATTCAGAAATTCCTCTCGGCTGCATGCCATAAACAACTTGGAATGGACTCTACCCTGTGCTCCTGTTGACTGATTCAATGTATGCGAACTCTGCCTGCGGCAATATGTGGTCCCACTGGCTGTGGTGTTCTGTCACCAGGCTTCTCAGCAAGTCTCCCAGACTTATGTTTACCACTTCTCTATGTCCATCCATCTGAAGATGATAAGACGAACTAAACAACAAGTTAGTTCCCAACTTATTCCATAAGGTTCTCCAGAAGTTCCCTATGAACTTCGTATCTCGATCCGAAACTATACTTCTTGGTAAACCATGAAGTCGAATGACCTCTTTGAATAAAATATTCGCAATGTGACTTGCGTCACTGGTCTTCTGACATGGAATGAAGTGTGCCATCTTGGAAAATCTATCCACCACCACAAAGATTGAATCAAAAACTTTTTGCATTCTTGGCAACCCCAATATAAAATCCATGCTAATTGCATCCCACGGCCTCTCAGGTATGGGCAATGGTTGATAAAACCCTGCATTCTACCTCCTTCCCTTCGAATGCTGACAAATACTGCATCTGTCCACAAATCTCTTGACCTCCGATCGCATCCCTGGCCAAAAGTATGAATCGCTCAACTTTGCGAATGTCTTGTCATGACCGAAATGTCCGGCCAATCCTCCATTGTGTTTCTCCTTCAGCAGATTCTCCCTCATGGAGCATTTTGGAATACAAAGTTGATTACCTTTGAATAGTAATCCCTCCTGGATCATGTATTCGGCCCATTTGATGCTATCTCTGAGAACTGGATTCTCAGCTGCTTCATACGCTTCCTTAAAGTCTAGATCATCTGCGTACATGTCCCTGAGATCTTCAAAACCCAATGTTTTGACTTTGAACTCCTGCAACAGCAAACACTTCCTGCTCAAAGCATCAACAACTTTGTTAGCAGTACCCGAAATTCATTTAATCACAAATGTAAAATTCTGCATATACTCAACCCATTTGACATGTCTCTGATTCAACTTTTCTTGTTGAGTCACAAACTGTAGTGCGTGATTATCACTATACAAAACAAATTCTTTTGGAATCAAGTAATGCCTCCATTTCTTTAATGCCTGTATGATAGCATAAAATTCCATATCATACATAGAGTATTTAACCTTCTCTTCATTCAACTTCTCGCTGAAGTATGTGATCGACCTGTCTTCCTAAATCAAGACCGCTCCAATTGCGAATCCACTGGCATCACATTTCACTTGAAATGTCTTTTGGAAATCCGGCAACACCAAAATTGGTTGTTCCGTAATCTTCCTCTTCAACAGATTAAAACTTTTCTCAGCCTCTTCAATCCAGTGAAAAGACTTATGTCTTTTCTTCACTGTGTCCATCATCGCTGCACTAATTCCACTGAAATTCATGATGAATTTTCGGTAGAAACTAGCTAATCCATGAAAACTTCTCACCTCAAAAATGTTCTTCGATGATGGCCAATTTTTTATTACCTCCACCTTATTTGGATCCATCCTCAACTCATCTGCAGAAAAAACAAATCCCAAGTAAATGAGCTCCGTCTTCATGAATGAGGACCTCTTCATGTTTATCAACAACTTCTCTTTCTGTAATCTCTTCATCACAATGGCCAAATGCTTCAAGTGTTCTGCCACTGATTTACTGAAAATCAGTATGTCATCCAAATACACGTTGACAAATTTCTCGATGAACTCCCTCAGGACTTCGTTAATTAACCTCATAAAGGTACTTGGCATGTTTGTTAAGCCAAATGACATAACAAACCATTCATACAACCCTTCGTTTGTTTTGAATGTTGTCTTCCATTCATCACCTTCCCTCATACGAATTTGATGATAACCGCTCTTCAAATCAATATTCGAAAAGAATTTTGCTCCACTTAAGAAATCCATCAGATCATCCATCCTTGGCAATGGAAATATGTACCTGATGGTTATCTTATTAATCGCCCTCGAGTCGGTACACATCCTCCAGCCTCCATCTTTCTTCAGACTGAGTACTGTCAGAACAACACATAGACTCAAGCTTTCTCTGACCAAACCTTTCTCCATCAAATCCTGGACCTGTCTTTTGACCTCTTCATTCTCTTGCGGCATCAATCTATACGCAACTTTGTTTGGTAAACTCGCTCCAGGTATGAGATCAATGTGATGACTCACACTTCTCATCGGTGGCAATGAACGAGGTAATTCGTCCACTACTATGTCAACAAACTCTTTCAGCAGTTCCTAAACTTCTTCCGGCAAATCATCCACCCTTGTGCTGGTCAAAACAATCCTCAGTTTTCTGACCATAATGAATTGCGATTCCTCTTTCTTCTTAATCTCTGTAAGAAGTTCCTTCCCACTCATGAGAAGTACAGTGTTGCTTACTTCCGGTTTCACCTCCTTATCTTTGATTGGAAGCAACATGTGTGTCCTCCCATTCTTCTCCAGGGTGTATGTGTTCATTCTTCCATCATGAATCACATTCTTGTCATACTGCCATGGTCTACCCAACAATAAATGACAAACTTCCATAGGAATGACATCACATAATATCTTATCATTATATCCTCCTATCTTAAATTCAACTAAACATTGTTTAGTGACATTTACCTGATGTCCTTTTTGTAGCCATGAAACTTTGTAGGGACTTGGATGTTCAATCATCTCCAACTCCAGCTTCTCTACCATCTCAGTTGAAACAAGATTATCTATGCTACCTCTGTCCAGAATAACCTGGCATACCCTATCCTTGGTCTTGAAAGCAGTCTGAAAAAGTCTGTTTCTTTGGGCTAAGCTCTCCACCTCCTTCTCTGGTGTTAAGAGAACTTTTCACATCATAAGTGATCTTCCGCCTTCAGCATCTTCTGCCTCAACATCTTGCCTCTGTTCCTCGGTGACGTGAGTTTCTCCAACGTCCTTATTTTTATCTGGACACTCATAAGACTTGTGCCCATTCTTCCCATATGTGAAGCATGTGATTACTCCACCTCTTCCTCTTCCTCTACCTCTAGTACGAGGAAAAGTGTTGTTGTCAGCATAATCTCCTCTCTGCTCAGTATGCTGTCCTCTCTGTTCAACATATTGTTGCCCTTGCTGTGAGGTTCCACCTCTCTCAGTTTGAGTCGAAGGTTTCTTCCAGTCCTCCTTGGGCTTTTGATATTTGTCTCGAGCAACCGATCTGCCTCTGGGCTGACTTCTGCCTCGGCCTCTCTAACCTTTCTTTCAGCTCAACTTCTCTTCTGCTTTCAGAGCCATCTGATAAACATCTTCCACTGTTCGGATGGTTACCATGCTCATCTCATCCTGAATGTCATACCTCAGGCCATTCATATACCTGTTGAGACCACATATTGTACCCTTTTACTCATACTTTTTGCCATTGTTATACCCTTCATCACCTGTATTTAGACCCATATTATCACTTCATCTGATCACCTCAAGGTATACA
>JZKD02S1592644.1:0-10164 GCA_000966675.3 Picea glauca
AGTCATATCTACAGTACAACCGCCGGTGCAAATAGCTATTCAACCCATTATTGTATAGGTTAACAATTATGCCATTCAATCAACCAATGAAATCAATGGTAAGTGGATTAAACATTTGCGTGAACCATAGTTTTACCATAGTTTTAAAACCAAACAAATGAATCGAAACCAATACCAAGGGTTTGATTTATACGAACTATGTGTTGTTTGAAATGATTTATACCAAGGGTTTAACCATAACACCAATGCATTTCTATGTAACCAATGTGTCAAGTGAATCGATCAAAGAGCATATAAATCCAATCATCAATGCATCACAAACTCAATCACTCATAAAATGAAATTATCAATCTAAGAATGCCAAACGAGTATAGATCAAGGGGTCTTGCCAACTGTATAACGATAAGTAAATTAGAAAACGCAATGGGCATATCGACAAGAATGATCGCAACAATTTAGTGACGATTTTAATGTGACTTTGAAAACCAAGTTTTCACGCTTGTAGTCATGAAAACAAGAACAAAGGTAAGTGTGCACATGGCGCAAAAATAATAGTGTCGTTTTAATGAAGGATTGCGACGAAAATCAAGGTTTGCGAAGCACTGGTGTAGGCAGCTCATAAGGACAGTAAAAAAAAGTGAATTGGCTGCCAGCAATGGCGACACACTGGTAGAAGCAGTTATCTCTGTCAAAAGAACAAAGTCAGATTAGGATAACGAGAAAAATTCTAACTCAAAAACAACAACCAGAAAATCGTATAAACATCATCATTAACCAAATATTCCAGCAGTGTTCAAAGGATGAAAACTGATAACAATCTTAAGACAAGCGAGCTACGATATTAAAGATAAAATCTCCAATATTGTTGAAAGAGCCATTGCTTCCAGCAGGCGTCCATAGCCTCGACAGGGTTGCCATTTAACCCACTCTGACATCCGTATCCTGCCAAGAAGTTCTAAGTCATAATAACGAACAAATTGAAGTCAAGAGGTTTCATATTTACAAATTTTCATATACCCGACATTGCTTTGCTGCCAGTGGGCCTGTTCAGTACCCCGACGAAGTTGTCTTGGCGCCATGCATGCATTTACCCGCTGCCAGCAAACCTGTTCAGCATCCCAACGGGTTTACAAGCACTTCCCACAACTCTATTAATGATTTATTTTGTTTTATATAGTTGAGCGGGGTGATGCTGGAAATTATGATATTTTAACATAATTGTTTCATACCTCAGCGGAATTTTTTAGAACTATCCTTCATTAAGATCCAGAGATGTTCCATTTACAGAACCAACTTTCTCAGGCAGAGAGACATCTTCTGAGTCATTGCCTTAAGGAATAGGGACAGCGTAAAAAGATAATGGATGATCGCAACAAGCTTATGTTAGAGATTGAAATCAATTAACTTCTTTCAAACAAACTTTTGCCAATCACGGATGTAAATCTCAGAAGTATATAATTGATGTTTATACAATTTTCTTAGCAGTCATTTCAGCGAAGGAATTTTCTGTTTTCTTCGTCTGAATAGTTAAGTATGCAAGTATGTGTATTTGCAAAAACACAAACTGATAAACTCAAAGGAGAAATCAAAAACAAAAAAACAAAAGAAAAAGCAAACAAAAGCAAAATATGTACATAATGTACAAGGCTTGTCATCAAGCAAAGTATCTTTTCAGGGCTTGGCCATTCACCGGATAGGTGTCAGACTGTCCTTCAAGATTCTGCAATCGGAAAGAACTGGGACAAAACTTCTCAGCAATTAAAAATGGTCCAAGCCATAAGTTTTGAAATTTTGTGTGCTCTCCCTTTCCCTCATGGGGTTTGTCCCATTTCAAGACGAGGTCACCTACTTCGAAGTTCCTATCAGAAGTAGAGTTAGAATCGAACCAGCTTTTAACCAATAGTTGATGCTGATCTAACTTACGTTTAGCTTGGGCTCTTACCTCTTCTAGCTTCATCAAAGAGTTAATTCGGTTTTCCAAGGGGGGACAGTCTTCTTCTTGAATTTTCTACGATCGCTGAAGTGAAGGAAGAAGAATGTGTGGTGGCAGAATTNGCCAAGAAGTTCTAGATCATAATAACGGACAAATTGAAGTCAAGAGGTTTCATATTTACAAATTTTCATATACCTGACATTCCTTTGCTGCCAGTGGGCCTGTTCAGTACCCCGACGAAGTTGTCTTGGCGCCATGCATGCATTTACCCGCTTCCAGCAAACCTGTTCAGCATCCCGACGGGTTTACAAGCACTTCCCACAGCTCTATTAATGATTTATTTTGTTTTATATAGTTGAGCGGGGTGATGCTGAAAATTATGATATTTTAACATAATTGTTTCATACCTCAGCAGAATTTTTTAGAACTATCCTTCATTAAGATCCAGAGATGTTCCATTTATAGAACCAACTTTCTCAGGCAGGGAGACATCTTCTGAGTCATTGCCTTAAGGAATAGGGACAGCGTAAAAAGATAATGGATGATCGCAACAAGCTTATGTTAGAGATTGAAATCAGTTAAATTCTTTCAAACAAACTTTTGCCAATCACGGATGTAAATCTCAGAAGTATATAATTGATGTTTATACAATTTTCTTAGCAGTCATTTCAGCGAAGGAATTTTCTGTTTTCTTCGTCTGAATAGTTAAGTATGCAAGTATGTGTATTTGCAAAAACACAAACTGATAAACTCAAAGGAGAAATCAAAAACAAAAAAACAAAAGAAAAAGCAAACAAAAGCAAAATATGTACATAATGTACAAGGCTTGTCATCAAGCAAAGTATCTTTTCAGGGCTTGGCCATTCACCGGATAGGTGTCAGACTGTCCTTCAAGATTCTGCAATCGGAAAGAACTGGGACAAAACTTCTCAGCAATTAAAAATGGTCCAAGCCATAAGTTTTGAAATTTTGTGTGCTCTCCCTTTCCCTCATGGGGTTTGTCCCATTTCAAGACGAGGTCACCTACTTCGAAGTTCCTATCAGAAGTAGAGTTAGAATCGAACCAGCTTTTAACCAATAGTTGATGCTGATCTAACTTACGTTTAGCTTGGGCTCTTACCTCTTCTAGCTTCATCAAAGAGTTAATTCGGTTTTCCAAGGGGGGACAGTCTTCTTCTTGAATTTTCTACGATCGCTGAAGTGAAGGAAGAAGAATGTGTGGTGGCAGAATTRCTTCTCTGCCATAAAYGAGAAAAAAGAGGGAGTTACCTACAACMGMTTTTGGTGTTACCCTATCAGCCCACAAYGCGTTTAACAGTGCATTGTGCCAATTTTTGTGATTTTCAGCCACCGTTCTCTTGATGATTTTAATCAAGTTCTTATTTGTTGATTCTGCCAATCCRTTGCCCTRAGGGTAATAGCTAGAAGAATAATTCAATTTAATTCCTTTTTCCAAAGYGAACTCACTCATCTCAAGRGAGGAAAAGTAAGAAGCATTATCGAATACTAAACAGTCAGGGATTCCAAAAAGAGTGATAACATTTGAATTTAGAAAGGCAATTACCTGACTGGTGTTCACAGTTCTTAATGTGGCAGCTTCAGAGCACCGGGTAAAGTAATCTGTGGTTTTTATGATGAACTTATGCTGTTGTGAGGATGGGGGGTTGATTGGACCTATGATATCAAGGCCCCATTGCTGAAAAGGAGAATCTACTAAAACGGGCTGCAAAGGAAAGGTTGGTTTTTGTAACCGCCCTGATGCTTTCTGACAAATGGTACACTTACGACACAAGGCATGGGCGTCTCTAAAAAGCATGGGCCAGTAATAACTGGATCTTAAAACTTTATGGGCAGTGGTGTCGCCACCAAAATGACCACCAGCTTCTCCTGCATGCAATTCTAGCAAGACTTTTTCTGCTTCGTCTTTCTCAAGACAGCGCATCAGTACGCCATCAAACTTTGATGAAACAGGATACCATTAACCAAATGAAAGGAGGCAGAATTTAATCTCAACGCTCTTCTTTTAGTGGGATCCAGGTGACGGGGGGTTGACCCGTGTTCAAGACATAATTTTATATCGTCGTACCAAGGACTGACAGAGTTTTGTGTGCAACAGATTGCATTTTGATCATGTTGTCCTAGGTTTGACGTATCACTTTCTTCTTGCTGTCCTACTGCTAAATCAGCAACTAACTTGCATAACCCTTGGCCTCTCACTATTTGAGCTGGGGTAATTTCTAAGTCATACTTCTGTAAGGAGGTAACCCAGTTAGCCCTCTTTTCTCTTAGTTCCTTCTGCACTAACAGGTTCCTGACGGCTGGGTAAGGGACAATGACTTTCGTTCTTGACTTCAAAAGATAGGACTGGAAGTGCTTGACTGCTTTGAAAACAACGTAGGCTTGCCAATCTACCACTGGGTAATTAAGTTCAACGCCTTTGAAAGTAGAGCTCATAAAGGCAATGGGTACTTCATTGTTCTCGGCGTTCTTTTGAGTTAGGAAGGCGGCATAGGAACGGTCAGAAGCAAAAGTATAGAGTGTAAAATCTTGAGAAAAGTCGGGGCTCATGAGAGAAGGAGTGTCTATTATGGCCTTCTTTATTGCATTAAAAACTTGATTTTCTAGGGGTCCCCAGTGATATTGGGTGTCTTTCTTAATTAAATTCTGTAAAGGCCTGACCATTTCGGAGAAACTGGGGACGAATCTCCTCACGAAGTTAATCTGGCCTAAGAAAGAATGCATAGATTTTTTGGATGTAGGCGGGGGAAGTTTCACGATGACTTGAGTCATTTCGGGGTCGATAATCATCCCTTCGCTCGACACAATAAATCCCAAGAGTTTACCCCGTTCTACTATAAAGATGGATTTTTTAGGATTCAAGGAGATGCCGTATTTACAACATCACTATAGAATGGCTCGTAAGTGAGCTAGATGATCGGTTTTGTTTTTAGAGAATACGGTAACATCATCTAAGTAAACTACGACAGACTAATTGATTAAGCCTCGAAAAGCGATGTCCATCGCTCTCTGGAAAGTGGCACTAGCATTAATCAATCCAAAGGGCATTTTTCGATAAGCGTAGGTTCCCCACGGGGTCCGGAAGGTAGTTTAAAGTTGGTCTGGAGGAGACATCAGGACTTGGTTGTACCCTGAGAAACCATCCAGTAAGGATAGCCTCTCAGAACCAGATGCCTGTTGAAGGATCTATTCCATGGGTGGGACAAGGTTGTTGTCTTTATCAGACGCTCTATTAAGGTTTTAGAAATCGACGCAGAGTCGGATTTCCCCACTTTTCTTCCGGACAGGGACAAGGTTAGAAACCCATTGAGTGTGCCTAACAAGGAAAATAATATTAGCATTTAGGAGCTTATTCAATTCTTTTTGGATGGTCGGTTCAAGCTTAGGGTGCATTTTTCTTAATTTCTGTTGAAAGGGTGAGGTTTGGGGTTTCATAGGAATGACATGTTGTATGATGTTAGGGTCGAAAGTTTTAAGGTCATCATACATCCTTGCGAAGACATCTTTAAATTCTTTGAACAATTTAATAAATGTAGCTTTTTCTTGTTCAGAACATCCTACCCCTAGATTAATGCACTGTGGATTGTCCTTAGTCCATAAGTTTACTTTTTCATATGATAATGAGGAACTATTGGTTTTACAGTTGACTGACTTTCTAAATTTATCTTGAAGATCATAAAATTTCTCTAATCTAACTACAGATTTAGGGATCGAATTTACCATGTCCGATGAAGATTCAAGAGTTCTCGGATCCGGTATTACCGTGAAATCACGCAAATTGTCGTCGTGCGTGCGTTCGTCTATCACAGTGCCTTGAAAAGTTTCTTCCATATGCAGAAAGTTAATAATATGTTGATCATCGTCAAAGACTCTCCAGTTCGTGATGTTGTCGGGCACTGATGGCCTGAACAACAGTTCAACTGAGAATGCGTCCGGGGATAAGCCTTCTGCAGGGAAGAGTTTAGAAGCTACATTAGCTAATAGATCTGCTTCAGAGTTATTCAATCTAGGAATAAAATTTATATTGAAAGAAGAAAATTTATTCATTAAATTCCATACCTCGGATTGGTATATTCTAAGATGCAGAGAAAGACAGTGGATATAATCTCTTAACTATCTAACCACTATTTCAGAATCGCCAAAGACAGTCAAGTTTTGAATGTTCATATCTAAAGATTTTCTAAGACCTTGCAGTAAAGCCTCATATTCTGCAGTGTTATTAGTACATTCAAATTCTAACCTACATGCAATCAATGTTTTGTTACCTGCCAGATCGATAATAACACAGCCTGCTCCAGCTCCTTCTTTGTACTTTGACCCGTCGAAATAAAGAGACCAAATTTGATTTCCATCGGGTACATGAGACCGTTGCGTAGAATTTGTTGGCTACATGTATGCTACAATATCGGACTCTTGTTCTGGATTGGTGATAGCTGAAGCCTCGATCATGAAGTTGCCGAAAAAGGTATCCATCCCTTGTGCTTTGGGTGAATCAGCAGAAGGTGTAAATGGTTCGTTGGGATCGTTGAAATCTGTGACCGTGAACTTAAGGTAGCGTTCATGATTTACCTTGATCTTTTTGGGCTTGCCGTTCTCTGGAAGCCATAGATGAGACCAATCTGTCGTGAAATAACCGTGTAGCTGCTCTGACCAGTCCCTGCTTAAAAACAGACCATACACTTCTGGAATATCCACAACAATAATATCAATAACTTGATGAACCTTGGGGTTAGACGATAATCTTATAAGCACATTCTTTAGTTCACCTATAACTTTAACATTGGTTCGATCAAGTTGTATGATTTTTAAGGTGGATGGTTCAACTTCGGCGTTAATCTTTTGGCATATAGACCATGGCATCACATTGGATGACTCTCCTGAGTCTACCATAAAATTGTGCACGTTTCTATTAAATATTTTGAATGTTAACAAAAATGGAGGTATATTTTTGCGAGTACTAAGGGTGGTAGTTTGTGGCTTTTTACTCGCAGTTCCTAAAGCTACTTTATCTACATTATTTACATTATTTACATTATTTACAGGAAGGCTTCCTTTGTCTTGAGGATCGGGATTATTCTTTGTGAAAGTCTTCTGAGGAAGTTTGTTCTGAACAACCTTGTTTGAATTACCATTTTTACCATTCTCTGCGATGTTTTGCAACATTTTTTGTAGCAAAAATGGAAATTTCAATAACTCATAAACATAAATGTTAGCTCTCAACTTTTTAAGATCTTCAACTACATCATAATCYAAGTTGGGGTTCACATTACTCTGTTTAGTCTCAGCTGGTTTAGATTGCTTTGGAGGTAAAGTCGTAGTGTTTTCGGAAGAAGGTTTATTTGTTGTCTTACTCCTGGTGTTATAGGGATGAACTGTCTCGAAGTTAGCTTGAAAGATGCTATCCAAGAAGTGTCCAAAAATGTTTGGAGGAGACTCTTCTTCTTGAACTGTCTCTTGTTCAACAACCTCCTCAGGAATCTCAGGAGGCATCAAGTTATCCTGGGCTTCTAGGATTGTTTGAAGGGCATATTGAAGACTTTCTAGATTAAGGCCCTCGATGGTTGGATTAGGTCGGTTGGTGGGAAAAGGCTTCCTGAACTGGGGTTTATAAGGCCCTTTTCTCAAGGAAGATTCTTCGGTCATCCTTTTCAAGTCTATAACTTCATTCGACAGTTTTTGAACAACTTTAGTTAAGTTTTCTAAATCAGAGGTTTCAGGTTGTGTTTTACTTTGAGTAGGTCTAGGGAGGATTTCGATCTTCTTTTTGGAAGAAGAGCTAATCTCTGTTTCATTGCTAGTAGAGTCTTTAAGACTAAGTATGTCTTTTTCAATCTCGTTGGCCTCCTCGAAGGCTTCTAACAACGTGGCTTTCTTAGATCGTTTAACCCAAATAGCTATACTTTGATGCAAAGCTTTAGTATAGTATGCTATTATAAGATTCTCGGTAGGCATGGAATCCACAGGGATTCGATTCTTAAGTGTTAAGAATCTTTGATTGAAGTCTTTAACTTTCTCTTTAGGGTTCATTCTTAAGTTAGACAGATCCATGACTAGGACTTCCGGAGGCTTACCATCTTCGAACTTTTCCAAAAAGCATGACTCAAACTTTTCCCAAGACACGATGGTATGGGGTTGTTGGGCAAAGTACCATGTAGATGTATTGCCCTTGAAAGTATAGGGGAACAACCTACAGACTATGTCTTCATGCTCGACGTTGCGGAGTCTTATGGCTAACATAAACTTTTTAATGTGATCTTCAGCGATCTGTTTTGAGTTAGGGTCAAACTTGGGAATCCATTTCTCTAGATGTTTGGGTAAGGGATGCTGAGCTCCAGGTACAGCTATGGAATCCTGGTCAAGCCAGGTTCTAGCAGGGTTGTTCTGGTTGGCCATTGGTGTAGTGGGTGTGGAAGGCTGAGAAGGGGAACTACCTTCATCAGAAGAATCTCCTCCAGAAGAGGAAGGAGATGATGGAGGTGGTGAGTGTTGGCGATGGAAGTCACTCCTAGATTGCTAGCAGGAGCAGAGCCCGACGCCCATCAGTTTTATGTCACAATGGTTTTTAATAGGTGGTCAAATGGATAGAGACTCAAGAATATATTACTCCAACTCAGAGACTATGTCTGGCACGTGAGAAACAAAGGAGGTCTTGACCTAATTTCAGTCAGCAGGTTGATTAAAGGGTGAACAGGTGGAAGACTTGATAAGAAAGGTGAACAAATTACTTTGGGAAACAAGCTTTCAACAATCTGTAGAAGAAAAACACCGAATGCGATATCCTCTAGTTCAGGTCTTCAAGATACTGAAAAAGGGACTCGACTGGATTCTCCAATTCCAAGTCATTCAGCGTTAGGAAAATCACAAGGACTGATCAGAGACAATGCAACTGTCACAGCGATCAAATTCTACATCATCCTATGATAGCCACAACTCAACTGGATTCTCCAATTCCGAGTTGCTCCAACACAGTTTGAACAAAGACATGAAAGAAACTGACATCCATAAGGCAAGAAGTCTCAAGAGTTCACACATAACCAGAGATAACAATGCTTCATTAAAGATTTACAACCAGGAGCCTCGCTCAACCATCGATAGATACAAAAATGGTGAAAACGCCTTCATATACTCAAAACAAAAACAACAACAAAATCGATAAATTGCATTAAACTTTGCGTCTGCATGGCTTCTGACCATCTACACCTGGAATCTCTGAACAACCGTGCACCAATGGCGGACGCAATCAAACTCCTGACAGCTCCGTGGGCGAATCGACGTGCCTTTAATTTGTCGTCGGACTTTCCCATTATGGCAGAGGCGATGTCTAACCACCACCAACTGCTTCAATAACTGCTTTATTGGGATTGAGGAAAACCCAGCCAAATCGACACCTTTATGACATGGAAGGCCCCTCGTGCTGCCACCTGGATTGACTGAATGGCCCGATGAATAGCGTGGAGGCCAGCACGAAGGGTTGGGCGCAGAAGGGGAATGGTGGCGCCAAAACCGTGGGGGGAAATAAGAAGTAATGAGGTGTGAGAGAGGCGGCAGGGGAAGACACATGGCAGAAGGAAATAAGTGGTGGGAGCAGGGGATAAGATATAACGGGAGAGCCTTGATAGGAGGCTGACATGGAAAGGAGCGGGACATATGGCAGGCGGTGAGTGGACGATGAGATGGAAAAGGGACCACATGGACCAAAGAGGGGAGATGGACAAGTGACACATGGCAACAGAGGAGAGGCGGCTCAGGAGGATGACATAACAGGGGGAAAGGCCCACGTTGGTTAAACATAGAGCAGCTGAGAAGGATGGGATCGCGTGAGCACCGTTGATCCGGTCGCTTAGATCTCGGTTGTTGGGAAGTTGTGCACCCGATTTCGGACCCCCCCCCTCAGCTTAAAGGTAGAAAGGCAAGGGGGGTCCGAAAATGCCTTGAGCGTCGTTGATCCGGGCACTCCGATCAGGACCGTTGAAGAGATGCGCCCTCGATTCCGTACCTCCCCCTTCGGCTTAAAGGTAGAAAGGCAAGGGGGGTTCGGAATCCTATATGCATCGTTGATCCGGGCGCGTGAATCTCTATCGCCCAGACTTTCTTGTTCCTTACCACGGGCGCATTAGCATTCCAAACTTAGGACAAGTGGGTTTTTAACCCATTCCTTTGCATTCTATCCCCCTTACAGGAAATATCGCTAACATTTGGCTCCATGGGGGGAT
>JZKD02S1592645.1:6063-51980 GCA_000966675.3 Picea glauca
GTTTATGGTTGAATCTCTGATATATTTCTGTTATATTACTGGATATACACGATATCTCTGTGCATTTATTTATTATATCTCCGCTCTCATTTCGTGCCGAAAATAATCCGGATCAACCCGGGGGTTCCTCTTTTCCCTTCCCTTGTGTCTTTTGGTATCCTTTGCAGTTGCACTCTTCTATTTGCCTCTCTTCCTGCTATTTATTCTCTTATTGAACTTTCCTTGCTGCAGGCTCATCCTTCCAATCATGGTCTTCCCGTAGAGGTGAAACTTCTCGTCCTTTTCCCCCATCACGGTATGTATGATCGTGATGAATTGACCGTTATCCCTGTATGGGCCCTTTCCCCTGCTTGCTTGATATCCTACTGGGATACTCCTCGTACCTTGTCCTTGGCATGGTGGATCGATACTGGTCCGTGTCAAACCCTCTTGCCTTACGTCATTAGCTGCCTACTGTGTACCGCCGATACTTTCCCACGGGCATTCCTCACAAATCTTACTGCTGACATGACCTTGTTGCCGTACCCTCGCCTGTTGTATAATTTGATCCGAAATTGTGATTGGTAGTTGAGTGTTGGGCAGTCATATCCTGCCTGGGTCCTTTGATCCTTCCATTGGGCCTTTCGCTGCCCTCCTCGATGTGAACTTCCTTGCTTAAGATGCTGTCACAATATTTTGTCGCTAGTTGGGTGCAGTCCATTCTAAATTGTCCTTCTGGGATGTTTATCTAGGTAGTATCTAGTTCCAGTTATTCCTTGGTAACCCCCTTGTTGGCAATTTTGTCCGTCAGGCCATTTGATTACTTGTGTACCCAACACAACTCCACATTGTTAATCGTTTGCAGATGCTCATGGATTTTTTGTAGGGAGTGTGTTAAGTGACAGTGTTTCTAAACCTTTCCCACTCTGGTGCCATTTTGGAGTCTCTTCATCGTGTTGATGACCAGGGTGGAGTCACCTTCCATGATAGTGTTGGTCATCCTTTCTCGGCTTAGCATTTCGAGATCAAGATCTAGGGCTCCAAATTCCACTGCGTTGTTGGTTGAGTTTCCCAAGCTCCCATTGTACAACCAGATTATGTTACCCCAACTATCTCTGATCACCCCTCCCATTCCTGTCATTCCTTGGTTTCCTTTTGCCGCCCCATCAAAATTTAACTTGAGGAACCTTGTCGGAGGAGGTGTCTAGTTGCGCTCTCCTAATTGGAGTTGCGGTGGCCACCCTACCTGTGTGTTGTTGCGCCCATCTTTTAGGTGAAAAGTTTCTAGGATTTGGGAGTCCTGGCCTGTGAGTTGCATTTTTCCAGTCTGGCAGTTGCGGCTCTGCACCGTTTCTCAGATTTGTGAGATTATTTCTTCCTTGAGTTTCCCTTCCGGAAGGCTTTCATTCATGAAGATGTGCTAGTTCCTTTCTTTCCATATTGCCCATATGATCATCCCTAGCATGAGAGTCTAGTAGAGGTTGACCATTTCATTTTCGTTGCAACTCTCATTCCAGTTATTGATGGTTGCACTGATGTTACCTCGGGTCTTATTGGACTGGCGAAAGATGCCTGCCACCCAGTCCCATATCTCTGCTATGTAATTACATTCATCGAGGAGGTGATTCATTGTTTCTTCTTTAGCTTGACAGAGGTGACATCGTGATGGGCCTATGAAACCTCTTTTCCTTAGGTTTTCCCAGGTTAGAATGGGGTTGTGAAGTAATAGCCATTTTAACAATTTGATATTTGGCCATTGAGGGCTACCCCAAATCTTTCCCCACAGTTGCATCGGGTCTTCTTGGCCCTGGTCCACCATGTAATTCTGAGCTTCTTTTAAGTTTAATTCCCCTCCATTTTTCTTGCCCCATATTAGTTGGTCCTCTTCTTCTGAGACTACAATTTTCCTTTTCCCCAATTTCTCCTCCACCTCTTTCGTTATTGTTGTGATTAGATCTTTGTTTTGTCCCAAATCCACCTCTTTCGTTATTGAGTTTGTCCCAAATCCTCCATTTGTCGCGGTCATTTTCTAGTTTCCAGTGGTGATGGATTTTGATTTTGCCTTGTGCGGTCATCTCCCATTGGATTTCCTCCCTATCCATATTTTTCATTTTGGGTTCCTATTGCCACGCGTCCTCCCAAAATCTGGCTATTTTACCATTCCTCACTTCCCATAAACTATGTTTCTCGATCCAGGTTTTGTTGCGCCAGGCTAGATTCCAGATAGTTGATCCTTCTCTTGTGCCCATAAAACTAATGTGATCCTGGTCATTGATGTCCGGGGCATACTTGGCCTTCCAGAGGGTTTCCCACGATGTTGACTTTTCTTTGACCCATATCCACCAGAGTTTCACCCCATAGGCATTGTTGGTTACTTGTGGGTCTTGTAACCCCAAGCCTCCTTTGCATTTTGGTTTGCAAACCTTATCCCAGGTCACAAGGGCCCATTTTTTCTTTATTTTTTCTCCTTGCCATAGGAATTTCCTTTGGATGGCTCTTATTTTTTGGAGTATTCCTTTGGGAGAGAGAAACACTGACATCATATAGGTTGGAATTTCTTGCAGAACCGCTTTGGTCAGGATAAGTCTCCCCACTAGGTTGAGGGATCTGTAAATCCAATTTTTCACCCTCTCATGTATCTTGTTGATCACTCCTTCCAATGTTTCCATTTTGCATGCTCTATTTGTCAGGGGGATTCCCAAATATTTCATTGGGAGAGTTTTGTGTTCAAACCCCAAAATATTTTCTAGGTTCCTTTGAATTGTTGGGTTGGTATTGAAGAAATATATCATGGATTTGGAGTGATTGATCTCCACTCCCAAGGCTTCCCCAAACTCTTATAAGATTATTTTATATGATTTCTCTTCCTTGACCATGGGTGTGCCATGGATTAGGGTGTCATCAACGAACTGTTGGTGCGTGGAGGTAGGGAAGTTTTCGAAAGGTTTAATGCATGTTATTTCTCCTGCTGCAATTGCACTTTTTATGCTTCTACTGAGTCCTTCCATCATCAGAATGAACATGAAAGGTGAAAGCGAGTCTCCTTATCTGATGCCTCTTGAAGGCCATAAGGGTTTGGATGGGGCTCCATTGATTAAAAGTGAATAACTTGTCATTGAAACTAGGTGGACAATCTAGTTGATCCAGTGTTGTGCAAAACCAAAAGATTCCAGAGTCTTGACCATATATTGCCAGTTAATTTTTTCATGAGCCTTTGCTAGGTCAAGTTGGATTATCATCCCCCCTCTCCTCTGGGTTTTCAACGTGTGTATCAGCTCATGGGCATGGATGATGTTGTCCAAAATTTTTCTCCCTTCTACAAAACCCACATGTTCCTTGGAAATCAGCGAGGGTGGGAGGGGTTTCAGTCTATTGTATATGACTTTGGAGATTATCTTGTAAACCAAATTACATAATGCTATGGGTCTGTAGCGGTCTGGGGTCCTAATTCATTTTCTTTGGGGATGAGAATAATCATTGTGGCATTTAGCGCTTTCAAAATGGAGGTTGAGCATATGGAGTCTTCCACCACCCCATAAACGTCATGTTTGACCACTTCCCAACAGGCTTTGAAGAATTCCACTATGAAACCATCTAGACCTGGGGCCTTTCCATTGGGCATCTCTTGGACCAGTTGGTCAATTTCCTCCTTAGCGATGGGTTTGTTTAGGTTTATACTTTGTTCCTCGGTAACTAGCCTGGAGATGTGCTGAGTTATCCTTCGTATGGCCTCCATTCAGTCTTGGTTGGGTTCCTGGGCTATCCCATGGAAGTGGTTTACCAGTATATTTTCAATCTCATTGTGGGACTCTCTCTCAATCCCATCCTGATCCCGAATTTTTAGGATTTTGTTGTGGGTTCTTCTAGCAATGGTGGTTCTATGAAAAAACCTTGTATTTCGCTCTCCTTCCTTTAGCCACCTGATTCTGGAATTTTTGCGCCATAGAGTCTCTTCCTGCTGGAATCTTACTTCACATTCCTTGGTCAGTTGGATCTCTTCCTTTTTTCGTTCCTCTATATAGCCCATGTCTATGCATATTTCCTGGAGGTTCCTCATTCTGTCTTCAATAATTCTTTTTCTTGGTTTATGTTTCCAAATATTTCCTTTTTCCACTCCTTGAGTTTATGTTTGATGTACCTGAGTTTATTATAAAGTTTGAACATCCTTGTCCCTTGTTCAGGTTGTGGCTCCCACTACCATTGACTGATATTCTCCTTGAAGGTGAGATGTTCAATCCAAAATTTCTCGAATCTAAAAGGTCTGTTTTTCAGTGTGGTTTGGAATTTTGCTTCCATTTGGACTGGTCAGTGGTCTGAGCCCCCCCAGGGAAGGATGATGTAGTATAAATTTAAAACCTGTAGAAATATGGACTCTGACACCAATAAAATGTCTAGCCTCGTCGCTATCTGATGTTGATTTATCTGTTTGTTTTTCCATGTGAACTGGCAATTACTGGTTTTGATTTCCACCATCTCCACTGTGTCAATGAAAGCTGAAAAGTCTTGTGCATCTCTAGCCAATATATTGGTGCCTCCTTTTTTCTCCGTAAGTGTTGTGATGATGTTGAAGTCCTTGACCAAGATCCAATGGAGGTTTATGGAATGGGCTATTAGGTTTTCTAGGTCTAGTAGCATTCTTCTCTTCTCTTCCAACATATGGGGACCATACACATTAATGCATATGTTACCTATGATTTTCATGTTAACCGAAAGTGTGTGTCCGGTGGCTTCGACTGCTAGTATATTCATCACTTGTGGGTTCCACAAAGTGAGAATATTGCATGTCATCTGTTGTCCTTCAACAACCAACATCTTGTGCTTGCTCCATTGTTTTTTGTTGATTGTTTCCATTCTATCTACAATACATTTTGTCTCTAGGATGAAACAAAGGTCCGGTTGTTCCTTCCTCAATCTGTTTTTAAGGATTCTTTACTTTCGTGGGCTATTTAGGCCTCTAATATTCCATGTTATAATCTTCATTTAAACATGTGGGGGGGAGCTGGGAAAGAGCTTTTTGATCTTACCTGAATTTATCAGTAGAGCTCTTAGTTCCTGTAGGCCTATGTTGTTTGATTTCCTGTCTTTCTTCCTTCTCATCTTCTTGGGTGAGAGTTGTGGTTGTCCCTCACCTGCTTTGATTCCTAGGTGTCTTATCTCCCCATGCGTGTGCTTGAGCCCTCTAGATTTTGCTTCCTCCCTTAGGAGGAATAGGTATTGGATACAGTTTAGTTTCTTTGCTGGTACATTGTCTATGCATTGCATTTTCTATTGCTCCAATATGTTCAGGAGATCTATTCCTTCCATTTCCACAATATCTTGGAGGTCAAGATCTTCCATACCTACTTCACTTGGTGTCATTTCCACGTCTCTGTCTACCTCCTGCATGGGTGTGTTGGCATCTCTGGTTTCTCCGTCCATAGGATTTGTGCTACCCCCTACTCCATCTTATTGCTTGGATTGTTTGTGTTCTCATTTGTGGCTTGGTCCTTAGCTTCTTTATATTTTTCCTTTTCCTTTCCTCCTTCTTCCCCTTTGTTGGTTTTGTCATGCCCTTCCATTCTAGTCCTAGCTTCCAGATTGCTTCCCGTTGGGGTTTTACTTGGTTTCTTGTTTTCTCTGTTTCTTTGGTTCAACTTGATAAACCCATCCTCATCCTGTTGTATTTTGGTGTTTTCCGCTTCTTGTTTTTTATTGAGAGGGCATTCTCTAAATAGGTTTCCATGTTCATGGAATATTCTACATTTGAATGGGATTTTCTCGTAGTCGATGCTTTGTATCCATTCCTCATCCCTAAATTCTAGGATTATGGCTTCTGGGAGTGACCCCGAAACATCCATCTCTATGCACATCCTTGCATAGGAGGTATATCTCCCTTTTAGGGTTTCTTCCGATGTTTTCACATATTTTCCAAGTTTGTTCCCGATTTCTTCGAAGGTGGAGGGTAGCCAGTAGTCTAGCGACAAAGAGTAAAGCCGCAGCCAAACGGGTACATTATTGAAGGTTTATTTCTTCGGGGAGAAGTTTTCCTTCCATGGTCGCATGTACATTCCTCTTGAGGTGTGGAAGTATGCCCCCCACTCAAAGACTTTATCCCTATCCTCCAAGTTCATGAATACTACTGTGAAGAAGACTTTTGAACCTAGGTGGAGTTCTACTTCCCCGCTTGGCTTCCAATGATATTTTATCCAGTTGCGCAACGTTCTTTTAGTGGGCAACAAACCCATGAACTTGCAAATCAGTGCATGCGTCTTCATGTAGTCCTGAAAGAGTTGTGTTTGTGGGTCTTCCAGTATCACCTTGGGTATCAATGTTATTTTAGGTTTACACGGATTGTGCCCTTCTACCCCATTGGGGTTCTCTGGTTCTTGCACTTCATTTTGAGTTTCTCTGGCTTCTTCCCCCATGCGATCCATTTTTTTCGGGTTGCTTTCCTGATTCTTTTCTGGTCCTGAACCCGATGTGCTCATCACTGGTTCCTTGAAACCTCCACCTCGTGGGCCTTTCCCCCTATCCACCACTACCTACTTGTATGAGGGGGTTCCATTACTACCCCCTTTGGTAACCATGTTGCACTATACTATGCCCACGACTATCAAACCCTAGATCGCTCGAATCCAATGCTCCTTTCTCTCTCTTTGTGATCACATCTATGAGTTAAAAGGTTAAGAATGTAGGTGTTGTAACATATATTATGAAAATTTAATCTAATGTGTGTTTACACGTGAAACATTTTAAGAGAAAGTGTTTTTCATCTTCAAATCTCTTAGTGTCACAAAGAGGACACATTATTTCAACCATGACAATTTACAAAACATCTAGTGCCTTATTGCACTATGGAGCTTGTGAGAGTTTGTCTTTATTTTAGCAATGTTGGTTTTCTTCTATACCATAGTCAAAATAGAGAAAAAATTTTGATCTTATAGATTAGGCTTGATCACCTACTTATATCATCTTTTTTTTTTGTATCCTCTAATTCTTTATCACACCACAATATCTCCTTCAACTTAGATGTAATAATATTATTAATATTATTATTATTCTGCGGAGTGATCTCTTTCTTGATTCCCCAATGATTTAGCTAAGGCTTGACATCTTTATGCCAACCCTGCTTGAGCTGCAAGTGGTTTTGACTAGAGTTTGAAGCAATCTTAGGAATCCTCTTGTATTACATGTTATTTATCTATTTATTGTACATTAGGTACCTAATCATAGCTATGCTATCAATTGCATAAATAATTTCTTCTATGAGGAGGATAGGATAGGGCATATTGCATTTAATTTTGATATTATAAGTTATAAAACACTTATGGATTTTCTCTATCTTTCTTCATGATTTTCTAGAGATGATGAAACCTCAAGATTCACAACCATATAACATAATATGAGTTACATGAGTCTCAAAGAGGATTTCATTCTTATCCCATAGCCCAAGGTTCATTATTTACAACTATTTTCAAGTTCATAATAATCTTTCCACCCTCCATTTATCCATCTCTCAATGCTTAGTTCCAGTTAAGTTTGTGATGAATATTGATCCTACGATATTTATATGAAGTCACTTCCTTCAAGTTGTTGTTGCATACATGAAATTATTAGAAGTGATATTTTTAGATTTAATTATCATAACCTTTATTTTGTTAGTGTTAATAGTCATACCCATACTCGAGAATAAATCCTTGAAATTTTTTAATTTCTTGTCAACATCATAGGGACTCATCACTATAAGAAAAAAATCATCAAAATAAATAAGAAGGATGTTGAATATACCATCTACATTCAGTCTAACCCAACCTTCTTCCTCTAAACAACCTTGTAACTTGTCGATGAGTATGCCAAAAATGATAGGGGGTAGGGTACAACCTTTCTTAACTCCTATATTACAAATAATTTACTCTTATTATCCCTCAACATTCCTAAACTTGGTAATAACATTCTTGTACAAACTTATCGGAATAGTTCTCAACTCAGAAGGAAATTTTAGCTCGTACAATCTATTTGAAAGGTTAGTCTTGGGATTTGTGTCATTTTTTTTATAAAGTTAATGAAACAACATAATAGATTAGTTTTATTATTATGAAACTCCTCTATAATGATCGTAAGTGTAATGAGGTGCTCCACAGTTGAATGAAAGCTCCTAAATATAGACTCACATATCCTTTTTTCCCTTGGATTTCTATCCATAAGATAATATTCTTGTCCAAAATAATTCCATATAACTTGGTTAAGAGGGGGATAATCATAATATTCCTATAATTAGAGGGATAGTTTTTATCTCCACTTGTAAAAATAGGTGCAATAAGGCTTTGAGTCTAGGATTTATGGAAGACCTAATTGACTACTAATTGAATATCTTGTGGATGTGAGGGATGATGATAGGCCTTCCAATTTCTAAGATTTCTAGTTGGTGTCCTTCAATGTCCTTAGCTTTCCCTTTTGCATGCCCTGTTGGGATAGGTCTGTCATAAAAATTGTAGTCATGTAGTGGAGTAGGAAATGATTGTTGAGAAGTAGCAAGGAATACATGAATAATAGGTAGCCATTATTGGGAATTACTAGGGAATAAATATAGATCCCTAGTAGGAAATAAATGCTAAGTAGCAACAATTTCCCAATTAATTGGTGGTGCTTTACAATATGTAGAATTGGAAAACCATAAATGGTTTATGGTTTCATTCTTCCTATTTATTGAGTGTTAGGGTTGGAGGAAAATAATGTGTGAGAGTTTTAACTTACTGTTATGCTACCAAAATTTCTCTTGAATCCTTATGCTACTATTGAACACTCTTGTTGAGAGCATAAAGACTTTGTTATCTATTGTAACCATTTAGTTTCTAAATAATACATTGAACATGCTTTAGAGTGTGGGTTTTTTTTTCTCATGGAAGGTATTTCCTCATGAAAGTTGTTGGAGCCGCCCTTGTTTTTAGCCTGTCACAATTTTCATTTTGATTCTTGAAATCTAAAGATGGTTTTCTGTTTTCCCTCCGAGATATCGATGATCTCTGAAGCTTGATCACACAAGCAGCGATGATTTTTATACTCTTGAAACAAGTCCTACCTTTCGTAAAAATGTTTCCTCTTTTTGTTCTACTTCGAGATCTCGCAGGTCAGATACTATAATTCATGTAATCTCCATATCCTGAGTCACGAAATGACGAAATCATGTTAACTTTGTACTCAAGACAGTAACAAGGGTAAAGTTTTCCCTAACTCCTGATTAAGAATCGTCGGGGTTTCGCGCCTTGGCGTTCACCAAACCCAAATTTTTATTATCATAGCCCCGATAGCTGAGGACACGAGGTCCTTTTGAATAACCCATGTCAAGGATTAAAGGTAAAAGCTAACTGTGGTAAAAGTTGTTCTCGGCGTCTCGCCACTCGACAATATATTTTTCGAAGGTTACAACATCTAAACCCCGACTCGCGAATTCACGATGCAATTATAACTTGATTAATTAATCACTTAATCCAAGATTATCTTCCCTTTTAATTAATTCATGATTATCGCGATCTCACAATTTCGCAGCTCGACATGTAAATCTCCCAGAAACTTATCTTCGAAGCTCCGAGTTGCGATATGGTGAATATAATAATTATAAAATTAATCGAGCCCCAAATCGCGATTACCTTTAATTAAACCAAAATCGATCTTCGCAGTCTCGAGAGTTGGAGACTCAAAATGTTAAAGGAAAATCCCCGATATAACGAGTAGCGAGATATTGATTAACGTTGGCAATATTGGATTAATTAAGCTAAATCAAGACATATCCCGCGTTTCTATGCTTGCACGATTCATGAGGAAGCCTTTTCTCCCCATACGCCAACTGACTTTAAACCGCCAAAATTTATGACATTAATGAAGAAATAGGGTAAATCTATGAATATAAGATCGTATTTTTACGGCAAATATTTATTTCTAATTATGATTTGACAGGCTTGTTTTGAAAGGTACCGAGTTTTCAAATATATGTAAGAGATGCGCTTCATTATAACGAATGTATTTTCATAGCATGCAGAGCTCATCACTTCTAAGTAAACTGACTTCTGTATGTATACTCAGTTCTATCACAGAAGAGCTAAATCACAAGCTTCATCCATGGCTCCGCGGAAAGCAGCAAAGGCGAATGTCGAGGTTTCGGGACAAGGCTCAGATAATGTCTCTGATACTTCACCCCAAAATATCGACTCGGTCCCTAACTGTTCATATGTTTCAGATATGCTGCAATCAGAATTGGTGGATTATTCCGACGACTCCGACGACAACGAAAGAGATGATATAACCACCAAGTACAAAATAGTCGTCTAATCCGGAATGCACAGGGTAGCAGCCAGGCCACGGTTGCTTCCATATTATGACATGGTCCGATGGGCGTTGGATCATGTGGACATACCGACCAGGACTATCATGAACGAGAAGAAAGTCACCATCGGGACTTTCAGGCCGGAACACCTGCAGTCCATGTATAAGCTGCCCGCGACGTCCGACCACGAATATGGCGCTGATTTCTTGGAGGAGTTCAAGGAGAAAGAATGCGTGCAATATGATAAAACCATGGCCAGTTTGATAAAGGATTGGGTTTCGAACACAACGAAGTTCAGAGATGATAACCACGACATATATTCAATCACTTCTTTAGAGCCACAGTGTAAATATGTGGCCATGATGACATGTCGGTTATATGGGAAAGAGGACACAACGCACTTTTACCTTGCGTGGGTGCCTTTAATATTTCAGGTCACAGAAGACGTTTCTTTTAACTGGGCAAGGATGCTTTCAGATAGCTTGGTTAATCGGGTCACAGAGTATCGGGAGCAAAAGGAAAATGGGAGGCCGTCCTCATTCTTCATGTCCACATATATTATGGACACAATTTGTTCTATGACACCATTTCCATTAATGAGCTGGGGTTGGAATCTGGCCAAAGACAAACCCATACATGTATATCATGAAAAACTATGGGAAAACAAAGCAGAAAATTTCGTGTAAGAAATTTTTAACTAGGTGATGGTGCCCCTGCATGTCACCATTTTTGGTCACCCGCCACCCTGTATCTCGGACAACATAGTGACAAATCTGAGCAACATCACAGACTGGTATGTGGAGGTAGAATTTTCATACCTCAGAGTTTTCGGGGCTTCTGTTCCCCGCATGCGCTACCATTGTTCATTCCTGACAAGGTGGCTTGTCATGAGGTCGCCCGACAGACGGTAATTGGCGGTGTAAGTAAAGAGCTCAAAGGGTACTCAAAGAAGGTATGGTCGTATTTTCCCATTCGTTTGAATTCTTATTATTTATTAGATTTCAGGCATGCCAAAGCTGAGGCTACAGCCCTAGAAGACCTAAATTTGGTCTCCATCGAATACAAGAAGCACGATCCACAGAGGGTCATGAGCAATCATTTGGCTAATTGCGGGCTCAAAATATTTGAGCATGAGAATTCACCCTCGGATGAAATTTTTCGAGGAGCGAGGTCCTATAAAGAAATTCTAGCTTGGATTCAATCCTTGGCACCCATGGAAAGAGCCGATGTATTGAAGTTCCAGGAACACCGACGTAGCTGTCTGCCCGCTATGTTGCGAGGGGAGAGTCCAGGTATTTCGGAGACAAGATATAAGGATGCCGAAGGTTCTAAAGATGCAACTCCTGACCAAGGAAAACACCAGGACGAGGAGGAACAAACTAAGAATCCAGAAGTAGAGAAAAAGACTCCAGACTCGCCAAAGAAACAGAATCCGGAGATGGAGATAAAGACTCCAGAACCCCCGAAGAAGTAGAGTCTGGTCGATACTCCAGGAAAATCAGTGAAACAGATCATAGAACCCATCAAATCAGTCACCCCCTTGCAGTCGATGCAAGGAAATATCGATGCAGGATGGATTTTCAACGAAGAGCTGAGGCCCATAAGAGTAGAGGAAGTCCCTTCGAACGAGTTTTTCTTTGATAAAAAGAGGAAAGCAGTAGTAAAAAGGGAATTCTACCAGGAAGGAGAGTTGAATGCCAAGAAGTATAAAGATATGACTGAGGCAAAGAATAAAAAGAATGAGCAATTGGCCACTGAAATAACAGGCACACTAGGAGCATACGCTTCGGCGAATCAATTCTCAGTCGGGCTCCTAAAAAACCAACTTAAAGAAAAAATCGCCTAATTAAGACCCTTGAAGCCAGACTGGCCACAACAACAAAGAATGCTAGAGATCAGGTGAGCATGGGAATGGAGCAGGCCCAATTGGCCGATAAAAATTAAATAGAGATGCTCAAAACTAAGCTTGAGCAAGCACAACTGGTGGTCCGAGATGGTCGGATGCAAGCGAGCCAACAGAAGAATTTGATCGAGCAGTTGCAGGCTAGGGTAGAGATCGCCGAGAACAGAATGATAGACATCGGGATGTTCAAATCCCAGGCGATCGAGATTTGGAGCAGAATCTCTTCATCACAACATAATTTGCTCGCCAAGGTGGGAGCGATCCGGGAAAACTGTCTGTTGGTCAATCAGGTTTCCGAGAACTTATCGGCCAGAGAAAGGGATGCAGGAGTGGCGTGGGTCACCTTCCAGGAGGCAGTAATATCCACGAACAATAAGGTTTTGGCGTGTACTTCCAGGTTCACCATTTCAGAGAAAACCCGAGGAAACATTCTGTTAAAGGAATGGGAGCATAACATCACCGAAGGAAAGCAACAAGCCCAAAAGATAACCAATTCTTTAGAAGAGGCCTTTAATTCTATAGATGGCGAGCTGCTGGGCATTGACAGTGGAGGCAATTCCGAGGCGTTGATGCAAATGAATGTGGAACAGATCTCACTTGATCTGAAGGAAAAGGAAGAAAGAGATTCGATCGATATATCTCAGATGACTATGATGGACATAGTCCAAGTTGATAAGTGCATGATGAAACCCAGCACGCAACTAAGTGCTATCGACATCATCGATGGACAGATGGAAGACAGGCTGCAGCAGTTAGCCCAAGAATGTTACTTCTTCGAAGCCAGCTGTCAGGCAGAACCGTCTCGGTTAATATCTCAACTAGTCGAAAGATGTGTTTCCTGTACCGAGTCCACGCGACGACCAACGCCTGGCACCAAGTGAAGACAGAGAAGGATAAATGGAGCGATTTCTCTCCTCCCTGTCATAACCAAAATTTTGTGACTATTGAGATTCTACCTGCTTTGTAAAATTGTATAAATATATCACAGAAAGAAATAAACAAGGCTGGACCTTTTTGTGTCGTTTGTAACAGACTTTTTTACATTTGAGAGTTAATACAAGCAGATCTGAAGATTCTCAATTCCGTCACAACTATGTTACAAGTTTGTTTCTTTGTATTTCATATTTCATTTCATTTCATATTCATAATTGATGTGCTTCGTTATACTTTAGTACGACCACTACTATAGCCAATGAATTTTGGTTTTCTGTAATTGTTTATTGTCTTTCCTCTGCACCAGCTATCAGTGGGTGTAAGACCAATCTGCAATTTCAGAATTCTACATATATTCTCTGCTACATCGGTTATTTCCTTACACTTTCCTCTTCTGTTTATTTGTGAGTTTCTCCCTTGGTGGAAGCCTTACACTATAGACAACTAAATGTTTCCCCCCCACCTCACACCTTTGATTAAAATATAATACAGTTACGGGAAAGAGCCTTTGATTTGCATCCCTATTTTATTCCTAAAACCGTAAAATCTCTTTTATATGACCAAATTGAGACATCACTTAATCTCTCTCTGAAGTTTTTCTCACTTTTACTATTCCTCCATGACTGTCCCTGTACCAACACAGCCTAATATCGAACCCGGACTATCAGACCAAACGCACATTGCTTTAAACCTTTTCGACACAATTCTTAAAACTGCTACTAACCGGGTCGAATTTGAACGTTCATGGGTAGCTACTGAAAAAGATATAAACATCCAGGAACAGGTGGAAGCTAGACAATGCCAACATAGAAATCTTCCCTAGTTTCCTTTGCCGAAGGTTGACATTTCTCTCTTCTTCATCTTTTACCCACTTTCAGATGCCTTGACACTGTACTTCTAAGCCTTAAGTATAGACTCAGGAACAACAAAAGCATTGTGTAATAACTTATAATTTATTTCATTTGTTTTCTTATTATCATCTACAACTATTTGTTTAAAGTTTTATGTACATTGTTCTCTCATTCATTGGTGTAGGAAGTGTATTCCACACCTCTTCCTCCTATAATTTGGCATCAAAGATTGATCACTTGGGATCCAAGGTGTTAGGGACAAAGATTTTTTTTATCTAATATTTGTTTGAGTGGGAGCTTGCACAAAAGGAAATATTGTTTCAATGGAATGGTGAACACATCTAGACTAGAAATGGGAAATTTTGATGGCACTAACTTTGAGTTGTTGGATCTCAAGATGGAGGATATTCTCATAGATATAGATCTATGTGTTTTGCTATTTGGAACCAAACCCACTAGTATGAATGATGAAGAGTGGGTAGTGTTGGAGAGAAATGAAAAAAACCTTATTAATATTTGTTCAGTTGATTCAATATTATTGAATTTTTCTAAAGGAAAAACTGTAGCAAATATCTGGAATAAGTTGGGGATTTGTGCAAGGATAATGTTGATACACATTCGTGATTAATATTGGCATATACATTCCTTTCCTTAAATTTCTTGTTTTTTTGTTTTTTTTCTTCTTCTTTCTCCTTACTGGGTCTCTTTCTCCCTTCAAAATGTGGGTTTCAAGTCATACTATCATCAAACTCTCAGGTCCACACACCTACAAACTGGTTTATTCATACTTAGTCTCTTTTTATTTTCTTTCAAATTTTCCAACACCTAGTCATTTTTTGAATGACGCAGGAGTAGAACAAGTCCCTAAACCACATGTCCTTAGGTCCGTAGACCTACAATTGTGCTACCTACAAATTTCATCTCGTACTTCCCCATCCCCCAAAATGCACCTTTTTACCTTTTCATAATTATCCATTTTTCTTGAAATGCAGATGTGGGATGACTGACTATCCCGTTTACCTTTTTCCTATGTCTGTAGACCCGCATACCCTCTAACCTACACTCCCACATTCTACAAAATTCACTTCTTATCTCCACAACCCACAAAACAACCATCTCCCACACATAGTCAAATTTCTTTACTTTGGGTACGAGACACTCTCATTTTCCTTTTTCATTCGTGTATGCTCCCAGACCCGCAATTCCTCATACTACATAATGCGCCTTCCAAACCTCAAAATGTACCTCCATACTTAACCACTTTTCATCTGCCACGACATCACATCACCACTTCCCATCACATTTATTCCCACCAACCACATCATTCGCCACTTGTGAAGACATAATCTTGTTATTAAATTAGCGAAGATCCTATAAACCTTGTAATAAATTCAAAAATATTGTCATGTAGGCTAACAAATTTGAAATAAGCGCTACGACGATTAAACTAGCAGAGAAATACATGGTAATTAAATAAGAAATAACATGCCAAGTTGTAGATATCAACAATAACACCACTTGTTGCAAGAAATAAAAAATAGAGAAAATAATGTCAAGTAAGATAAATGAATTGTATTGTGGGGACACACTAAACACACTTGGGCATGAAGATCAATATTTACAATGGTTGCAAGCATACAACTACTATAAATCTCTCTCTCTTCGACTGAGAAAAAGATGAGCCTGATTTGGACTTCATGCATAGCCCTTGCTGGTTGTGTGCCAGAAGTAATAGATTTCAGAGAGATCATCTAATGGTGCACAAATAAATTCAATTTCGAGAAAAGAATAATCCAACTTCAAGTACACCATCCCATCTCTTTAGCTCCCCCAATATTTTTCAAAATGCTACAGATTCTTATATCCACGATGCAATTCAAAGGTGAAGAGGCTAATGAATTCCTTAAACAACATAAAGGAGGAGAAAAATTTCTTAGCAATTATGTGGTCAACCCAAACAATAACTCTAGCGCTTCCAAGATTGAGGTAATCTTATTAAAATACCCATATAGGGAATTTTCCTGGTTATTTGCTCATATTATTGGTTTGGAATCTACAACATCGGTACCAAGAAATATTATTTATGTCCTTCACTTTCTCTGCATGAAAACACCATCATAGATTGGGGCCACATTATTTCTAGTGAACTTTCATTTCATTTAAGTAAATGGAAAAAGATCCAAATTTTTTATATGATGTCCTAGCTCATTTTTTCCCTAGCCTACTATCATGTATTTGAGGATTTGTCGAGTGAAAGGAGAATTGATTTTAATATGGAACCAATTTATGACTGGTATTCAACTTTGTGGAGACACAAATCTCAGTATAACTTTTACTCAGTTCAAAATAATTTGATTTCAGAGTTCCAAAAATTAGTTTTTGGCCCTAATATGTCAAGGTTATCACTCAAATCCACCACCTTTCTCATGGATAAATGATTTTTTGAGACCATCAAGGATTTATGTATTATTAGGTTATTTGGGTGTGAATAAAAACCTTTCCTCCTCCCATATTATGTATCAAACGAAAAATTTGTTGTGGAAGCTTACAGGAAATACAAGACTTGGGCTCACTTTTTCAACGAGAAGAGAAAGAAGCAATTAATTCCCTTACTGATCCGAAAAAATGTTTTAAATGACAATGGTTGAGTTATCTTGCATGAGTTAAATTACCATTTAAGAAACTAATGAAAGAGGAAGAATTATAGAAGAAATATGACAACCATAAAGCAATATACAGATTTGAACATAGGCATGAAGAACAACAAACCAGAAAACACCAAAGTGATAACGAATTTTGACAATATCACCTACGTCTCCAGGCCTTTGTCTCAGTGGTTGAGGTTGAGGCTTTCTTATTTATGTTCAAAGATTTAAAAGTACATGAAAGCAGTGCCAAAAGGATTACAAACTAATCTGGTCTTGTTCTACCAGATCTCTAGAACCCAAAAAAACTGACGACACTGAAATTGGATCAACGGAGCTCCCAGAAATGGCTTGCAAAGGTGCTCTTCTCAATGGCTTCCCTGCATAAAAATGGATTTGGCTCAACAATCCTTTAGCATAACCTGTTCTGAACCTCCTTCCTTGGCTTTAAGAACCTCTGGTTTATATAGGCTTGAAGTTGGCAACAAACTCCCAACTTCCCCCCAAGATATAGCCTAAAAAAGGGCCCAACATCCCCCAAAACTGACCAAAATCTCTCAATTTTGCTAAATAAATCATTAAAAATATTTATAATAAAGTTAAAAACCCACTAAAAGAAAATATTCAGGGCACAACCCCTTTAAAGTGGGCTCCTGGTCACATGGCACCCTCCATGTGGCCTAACGTTAATGTTGGGCGTGCTGGCCCCCTATTCCTGGCTCCTGGTCATAAGGTGGTGGCCATGTGGCCATGGGCCAGACCTCCATGTGCATATGCTGGTTTGTTAGCTCCTAGACCCTAGCCTATGGTTATTCCCCTCGTCGGCGGGCTAGCCCGACCAACTAGGGCTAACCCCTTATTCCCCGTGCCAAGTGTATAGGTGTGGGCATATGCGAATGGATGTGACCGGGATCCGGGGGCTGTCGCATATCCCTAACCACGCGCAAAACAAAGTATAGAAAAGGGTCATGTGGGTATGGTTGTATGGATCCGCCGAGGGCTAACACTCCATCTGCACCCAACAAACAATAGAGTGGACATATGTGTGGTCGTATGAATGCGCTAAGGGCTGGGGCCTTGCCCCTACCCTAAACTCCACCGAATTAGCATTGTCTCCAACTTAAATACAAGTTTTCCACCATATTTTAAAAAGAGACACCAAGGGCGGGATGGCTACCCCAACCCTGCCAAACCTTTCATCCATGCCCGAGGTCATGGGTTCAAACCTCATAGAGTCCAAACATTTTTCCAATAAACATTTAACCAATGAATGGGTGCCATGTGGCAGCCCATGACATGGCACCTCAACACTCTCCCAAACCGATTCCATGTGTCCAAGCACCATTGTTCCACCTATCTGTCGAGGTGTCAGCCCATTCACCTGCCACGTAAGTCATACGGGTGTGCCATGTGTCACTCCCAGATTGGTCCACCTGTACCTGTCTAGTAAACAACCTATCTGTGTCACTGTATGGTCAATTGCCATGTGTAACCTCCAGACGCTTGCATGTCAGCATGACATCATGTTGACGTCAGCATTGAATTTTTGCCTGTTGACTGTTGACTTTTTGCATGTTTGGAAAAACAAACAGATCGCAATATCTGGAGCATGCGACGTCCGTTTGATCCCATTCAAGTTGCACCATGTTCATATCGAGGAGGCCTACACACACGTATGTTTTGATGCCATTATGAGAAATTTTATTTTTATTCCTTCTTGGACCCATTTTGGTCCTGAGATCCAATTCTGGATTACACCTCCCCACTAAATGCCTTCTGGTCCTCCAAAAGGTTACTGACTAGTCATCAAGTGCGAGATAGGCCACCCAACTTGTTCTTTGTCTTTGAACTCTATCCTGTGCACTTGTCTCATCAAGATCAACTGTAAAACAATCATGATAACTACCAGCATATTGTTAGCCACTTGTACCCTGTCACATCTTACTGAAGCCACTATCATCCATGTTGACAACATTACTAATGATAGCATAAAAAATATGACTGCAAATGAGCTAATATGTTTATAATACTTGCATGACATTATCTTATATTGAAGCAAAGTGTGATTGATTTTCCATTCTACAATCATCTCATGTTCTTTTTAAAGATCGATTACTTGATTTGAAACAATTATAGGTATGTTTATTGCATGAGACACCTTTATTAATTGTTCCATAGTTTGAAGAGATTTATTTCCCTTTAAATGATGACCATGAACAACATATTCTTGACCTGATTTGGTTAAGTGATATTGATTCTTTTCCCTGTAGAAGATTGCTTTGCGATCATACAAATAAGGACTGCCTAAGACCATTCCACATTCATTGAGTGGCACCACATCACATGTTACCTCGTCCACAAACTTATATGAAATTTCAAATTTTAATGTGCATTACTTTGTTATGTGCAATTGATGATCGTTTCTTATCCATTTAAGTGTGTAAGGCTTATGATGCATCTCTGTTTTTAATCCCAATTGTTTAACCAATTCGTTTGAAATCAATTTAGATTGAGATCCATTATCTATCAATGTGTCGGCCTTAGTATGCCTCATTATGACCCTTATGTGAAACAATTTACTCCTAGAATCAAATCCATCACCAATTTTACCTGTCAAACCAACCAATGAGACTTTAGATTCATCACCTGAATCTGATACCAAGTATGTTTGTCATGTTGTTGCTGCAACTGTTTGCCTCCCTTTCTTCTCTTTGAACCACTTTGGTATCTTCTCGGGATTCAATTGCCAACAACGGTCCTCATCATGCCCTTCTTTCTTGCATTGCTTGCAAGAGGGCTTCTCTTCCTTTCTTGCCACTAAATTTTCCTTCTTTCCATTCCACTTCCTCTTGTCCTCTTTCCTTGAAGACAATTCCCCTGATACACCAACCCCTGTTTTCCCTGCTTCAATGTATGTAGCTTGAACATAAACCTCATCAAGATTAGTAGGTCCAAACATAAATATAGTATTACGAATATGTGCAAGTAAACCTCCTATATACTTCATAAGAGTTTCTTGGGTATGTAAAGGAATATCTAACATCAATTCCATCTTACGAAAACCATCTGTGTATTCTTGCACTGTTTGTCCTTTTCTTAGTTTAAGAGATTTCCATTCAATTAAAGATTTCTCTTTATAACCCAAAGGATACAATTACTTTCTAAGTGCAGAAATACAAACTTGCCATGATGAAAATACATTACCCACTTGTTTCATTCCATTTTGCAACTTGCTTTGCCACCAGATGAGTGTTGTGCCTGTAAATCTAAGTGATGCCAACTTGATATGAGTTGCCTCATCCTTGATTTGTTTCACAATGAAATAAACCTCCATTTGTCTGACCCAATTGTTAAGTCTCTCTGCATTAACTTCACCATCATACATGGGTAATTCGAATTTCACATCAAGTTCTAGTAAAGGAATTTCTTGTTTATATTTATGGACATGTTTCTTTGCAGTGGATTTAGAACTTGAACTTGAACTTGAAGAAGAAGGAGAAATTTGAGGAGGATACTATCCTTTTTCATTTTTTTCCCTTTGAAGATTCACCCAGATTCAGTCTCTTCTGTTCCAAGTAATCCTCATACAAAACCTTCATCATCTCTGACATGGTGAAGAAAGTTTTTTGAAACTCTTTCTCATCCTGAGAAAGTCCCTCTTCCGATGCCATATTCTCTCTTTGAGAAGTTCTCTTTCTCAATCCAATCAATGGATTCTCTTCAACAATATTTCCTTCACCATGATGTATATTTTCCGTGGTAATCATGAAAAAGTCAAATCCAAATGTCAACTAGCTCTGATACAACTTGATCCAATTTTTTTTTTTAAATGACAATGGTTGAGTTATCTTGCATGAGTTAAATTACCATTTAGGAAACTAATGAAAGAGGAAGAATTATAGAAGAAATATGATAGCCATAAATAAATATACAGATCTGAACATAGGCATGAAGAACAACAAACCATAAAACACCAAAGTGATAACGAAGTTCGACAATCTTGCCTATGTCTCTAGGCCTTTGTCTAAGTGGGTGAGGATTTCTTATTTCTGTACCTGTCCAGTCAACAACCTATTCACGTCACTGTATGGTCAGCTTCCATGTGTCACCTCCAATATCTGCCATGTCAACATGACGTCATGCTGATGCCAACGTTGACTTTTTGCCCATTGACTGTTAACCTTTTACATATTTGGAAAAATGAATAGATCGTGATATATGGAGCATATGACATCCATTTGAGCCCGTTCAAGTTGTGTTAGCTTCGTATTGACGAGGCCTACACACACGTCCATTTTGAAGCCATTATGAGAACTTTGGTTTTTAGGCCTTCCTGGACCCATTTTGGTCTCGAGATCCAATTCTGGATCACTTACCTTGGAAAATTGGAGAAATCATGGTAAAAAATAAATCCCATTTAGATGAACCTACATGTCATTTTGACCAACTCAGCTTAAATGAAACTAAACTTGTTGAGGGTTTTGACCTGAATGATATGTTTATTGCACATATGGAATCAATTGGTTATTCTTATTACTTTACCAAAATAGAGCAGATTAAAGAAGGAGGTGGAGATAATTTAGATATCCCTAAGAATACGACGAACAAAGCTTTAAATTACATGGAATAATTAATTAGTACCAATGAAGGATACTGACAACATGACAG
This sequence comes from Picea glauca, assembly GCA_000966675.3. NCBI lineage: Eukaryota > Viridiplantae > Streptophyta > Pinopsida > Pinales > Pinaceae > Picea > Picea glauca. The sequence goes on from JZKD02S1592645.1 coordinate 27,343, forward strand.
AGAAGTAGCAAATAGAAATCCCAATTCACCAATTGTTTCCCAAAAAAGTACCTTGGTAAGAAAAAAACATAGGAGAAGTAGTATCGAGATGAGAAAAACATTGGCTAGAAGTTCAGACGATTATGGTGATAGGGACCCACCCAAGGAAAATCTTGAAAATTCTCATATTGTATATACTTTTTCCAAGAGAAAAAGGAATACACATACAATAGGGTTAGGTGCACCTAAAACCCAAGAAATCCCATAAGATATGGATGTGGATGAGCTTATTGAAGAACCTAGTTGGTATGAAAAAATATTTTTGGAAACATGACAAATCATTGAATCCCTAGTTACCCAGGAACCATAGATTTTTGAAGAGGAATCTATAACCTTGCACCACACGATCTACAATCCAGTATCAAAAAAGTAGTAATTGAAAAAGTTAATACAAAAAATAAAAAGTTAGTAGAGAAATGGAAATCAACATTTGATTTCGACGGGGTTGCACCATAAGAAATTGTACAATTCCACAATGCAACCAAAGAATCCACAAAATAGTCTGTCAACACTATGGAAAAGGAAAATTTGGAATTAAAACAAAGAATAAATGAATTAGAGGTGACCTTAATTCTAGGACCTTTGTTTCCAGAACATTTAAATACAATTTAACCAAATCGTAATTTAGAAGATGTCCTGGAAAGTAGTAACAAATATAAAGGTTCATCAAGTTTACTGTAAGAAATAAGAAAATATGTTGGAGACGAGATCCATAAAATGATAGATTTGATTCAAGAGATTTGGGAACTTGCACATAATTCCTCTAACTTTGTAACAAGAATCACAAATTTCAAACAATATCTTCAGAAGGATATGGAGAATGATTAAGGTTTCTACAAAAAAACTATGGTTACATTCTCTTCCAAAGTTTCAAGCTTGAGAGATATCCATAGAAGAGGGAAAAACTTTCCTTCAAATATCCGGATGAAACAAATCAATGCATGTTGGTTGAAGAGGTTAAAGTACTTGAGAGAAATGATAAGTAAAATAGAGGCTTTGAAAATAAAAAGAGGTGACTTATTCTTTAAATTGGTTGATCTCACAGAATAACTTGATGGGAAGAACCTATTAATGGATACAATAATTTCATCAAAAGAATAATTGTTAGACCAACTTAATGTATTGAAATTTGCATGGGAAAATGAGTTCAATGAAATAATAGGATTCTCCAAAGAAGAAGTTGAAAGGTGGCTAGTCAGATACATCAACATGAATGTGAAGTAGATGAAACGTTGTACCAATCATCCATGGAGTTGATATAGATGGAGAATGAATTGTTAGAGATAAAGACAAGGCATGAGATCACAATGCCCCCCATGAGGGAATATATTGAAGATTGGTCAAGAAAAGAATTAATCAAAATTGTTGAGCCAGATCAACAAGAAATGGTTTCAATAGTTATGCCACCTCAACAACAACAAGAATCTACAAAAGAGGCACCTCAAAGCAAGTAAAAGTGTTCAATTTTTTTTCCATCCCAGTGAGTCACGAAACAACTTTTGTTCCTCTTCTTGCTATCATTCTTCTACAATCATTTGTCACATTGCCTTCCATTTCTCATTTATATGTGAAACCATGGCTGATATTTGATTGTTCTTCTCTTGTCTTCAAGGTGTTTTCATTTTATGGTCCACGAGAGCCCCATCCCAGTCCTCTTTGAAGGACAGACACAATATTTATTTCAAAGACATTTACCTTGTATTTTAAGGACATATTTATTATTTTTAAAGGTTCCTAGAGAACTATTTTGGGATATTAAATTAATGTAATCTCAAAGAATTTGGTTTCAAGATTGAGATTCCAAATGTGTATCCATCATAAGATTTTTTGTTCCTAATGAAATGGTCATTTAAATTTCTCTGCCATATGTTGTCCATATTTTAATGTCCTTTCTTGTATATTATGTTATATCTTTATGAATTCTGTGATAGAAATGCCATTATGTTTATCTTTATATTCTATTGGTTTATGAATTCTGCAATATATTGTAAAGAATTTCTTTTTATAAGATACATGATCCTATCTTAGGTATTCATTACATGTGGATATTTATTTTAAATAATCTTGGTCCTTCTTAGGAATTGTTTATATTTATTCATACAATATTAAAATAGAGGAGTACCACCTCTTAAAAACTGCAAGGGGATTTTATCCCTGTGAGGTTGACTTAAAGATCGTAAAACAATTTTTCAAATCAACAACTAAATACCTAGTTAATAAACTTATTGTGTGGAAAAAATTGTTTTTTTGGAGAATGGGTGATGGTTATTTTGTAGTTGATAACTTGAAAAAATTCAACACTCCTGTGACTCAGTTGATATTAGATGGAGTGAATATGGATTGGGAGTATTTTTGTATGACCTTTTTTTGTTCCTTTCTATATTCACGGGACAATCGAGTAATGTCTATTGGATGCACTATAAATACCTTAGTTCTTGATGATGTCATGGATTCTTTAATCTTAAAAGAAGTGAGGTGGAAAGATTCTAAATTCACCAATGAGGCATTTGTTGTTCCTGGAAGATTGAAGGAGATAGGTAAGAAGAAAGAAAATGGAAGATCCAAATACCATGGGAGACATATAAGTCTCTTGGTAAGTCAAAGGAAAAATGTTGGAACTACAAGAAGGTTTGGAATTTCAAAAGAGACTACAAGGAAGAGAAAAAGAAGAATAGGAAGGAAAATAATGGTTATTATTATGAGTCTAAATAATTTTCTCATGAGGATGGTGGAGATTCTAATTAGGTGTTTAGCATTCTCCCTTGTTCTTGAATTCGAAGGGGAAACCTCCTTTTACAATATATCCAATTCAAAAGACAATATGCATTGCTTACACAAATGATTCTCCTTTATTATAAATAGGTTGTAAAGTGAGCATGATGTAACCTACCACTAACCCGACCTAATCATGAGTAATAAACTAATAATAAATGTGTTTTATGGATTTAACATAGGGCCTTAGATGCCTTAACATATCCCCTCTCATTAAAAAAAAAACTTTCCCTCAAATCTTGTAATTGAGGGTGTTTCTTCATGAACTGCTCATTTTCCATTGTAGCTTCTTCTGGAAGAATATTCTTCCACTTGATTAGGTACTCCATAATGGTTCTATTTACTAGAGATATAGAATTCCTATCTATAACTTTTTCCTATTCAAGAATCAACTTTCCTTCTTCATCTAATTATGGAATTTTTGTCTACACTCGCATATTTTGTTCCAAAATTGTTTACATGAAAAACCTTATCGATGTGAGAAGAAGGAAAATATAACTCATTCACCACTTATCCAATATTGCAAATAATCTTGCAAGGCCCATAAAATTTTGGAGCTAATTTTTTATTCTTCTTATGTTTGAGAGTAGATTGCTTATAAGGTTGTAGTCTCAAAAATAACCAATCACCCTCGTGAAGTTGTGTTTCACTTTGATGTTGATTTGCTTGCTGCATCATCCCGATTTGTCCCATTTTTAGGTTTTCCTTAATAATTGTCAAAGTTTATTTAGTATTTTCCATTTGTTCCATCATATGATTCATCAATCTACCCATTTTACCATCCATTTCCATTTTGAATATTTCTTGGGAACGTGAGTAATGTGCAAGTTTCAACATACTACCACTCATTTCCTCAACTTGGTTCTTCAATTGGGATAGCTTGTTTTCAAAGTATTAATTTTCTTCCGAGGTCATGTGTGATATTTCTAGAGGCTTAATAGGAGTATTATCTCTCAAAGGACCCCTTTCCATTGGAGAAAATAATACTAATTTTCTTTTTTCTCTTTATTACTATTATAGTTATCCTTAAGGAGTGAGCTCACAGGAAAATGTTACAGGGTCCTGAGGAGAAGGGAGTGTTAGTTTCTATATCTCTTTGATATATGTGTGGGGTCCAATAGTAGTAATCATCCCAATATCTCAGGGTACTAACTAAAGAGGCTCAATTGTGCCCTTAGCCATATTACTCAACTATCCAGGTACTAGAGAGTGGCATGCTTGAGTGTTGTTATCGATGTACTATAGAAATAAGACAATTGATTATATTATCTAAAGATGGTTTCATGTATACCTAGGGGACTTCCTATATACCTAAATGTACATGGAAGTGATATTTTGTATATAGGTACTATCTAATGCAGTACTAATTGAAGCGATACCAACAAGGGTAATAAGGGTTTCCAACAAGGCAATGTGAAACCATGTGTAGTTCTTGGATATATTATTCCCTTACTGCAATTTTACCCTCAGAACGATAAATAAGTGTGTTATTTAAATATGTCGAAAACGTCTCTAAAAAAATTAAAAATGAGCTTGCTAACCCAAGAAAGAGATCTTAAAATCACCATAAAATAAATCATGAAAGGTAGAGTTTGAGGATGAAAATATAAAATGTAACTTCTGAGATTGGCTATTATGACCCCAATTAAGCAATTCCACAACTTCTCTAGATCTACTAGCACCATTGAATATCTTCCAACCAAGAGTTATGCGAATTTTAAGTTATGTGCCATTCAAAATCTAATTTTGGAGAGTGTCTAGATGGTTGACCTTTTTCCTGATATATCTCTAAATTTTAAAACATTGCGAGTTTGAAATTTTGACCTCTAGTACTCTGATATGACTTATTAAACTCTTGAAAAATTTTCACTTTGAAAATTCACTGATAAAAATTATAGAAAAAATTACCAAAATGACTTGTTTAAGACTAATTCCATGTTTAGTAAAAAATCCCATCTTCCACAAGGTATAAATCATAAATTATAATGATTCAAAATCTAAAAAAAATTCCACATGTAATTATTTATACATTCTCATGATTTTTAAAATTTCAGAGTTTGAAACTTCACTGAAATTTTCTTATAGTGAAAATAAAAGGATGACGCATTTGAGACTATTTTCAGGACTAGTCACAAACCCTAACTTCCATAGAAGATATCTACGAAAATATAACTAATCAAAACCTAAATTTTTTACCATAAATAATTCACTATGTCACCTCAATCTCCTAAAAAATGCATTATTTGACTCATTCCATAAAAAAATTATAGAGAAAATTTCAAGATGTCTTGGTTGAAGGAGAAAAACTCTAGGATCGTATGCTCTGAAACCAAATGTTATGATCCAAATAATTAAAATATCAAAATTAACTATATGTACACCATGTACACCAATTTGAACATGAATAATAACTCCAATAAAGATAAGAGATATAAGTTACACAATAACTCCTTAAAGAATAGGAGAACCTCCTCGAAATACGTAAATACATTCATACATCACAATTCACATCTCCTTTACAATGACTAGATTCAATCTCTATATATACCTATTCACACATTGCACATATGGCCCATTTATTAATAGGATGACCCTATTAAATATACATTTACACATTACATGTACATTTAATCCCATATATGCTCCTCCTTGGGGTCATATCCTATACATTTAACCTCATATATTCCCTCCTTGGGGTCATATCAAACACCTTGTAGTCTTGTAGTGGACCAAGTAATGGTTGATAACAAGTAGAAATGCATAAATTATAAGCAATAGTAGGTAATAATTTCTCAACAATATCACACAAATAAGTCCTCAAAAGGATCCATTATTTGGAAGGCATTAGTGTAAGCATTTCCTTTGGTCAGGTAGTGGGCAACATGGAGGATTGGAAACAATAGAAAGATTAGAGTGGGTGAAGATCCATGAATGGGCACCAAAAATTATTATAGTATTTCAGCTCATCTCATCCAATCCCTTCACTCGAATGATATTTTCACTCTGGAAGACACCAAATCCCAATATCCCTAAGCTAGAGGGAGGATAGATTGGAAGTCAACAAAAGCCTTGGGTATGGTAGGTATCAAAGCAGATGAATGGAATCAATGTACTGGAAAATTAGTATCCAACTATATCATTCTACAATAAGAAGAGGATGAAGTCCTCTTTTGGCTTAAAAAATCACCTACATGGGAAGTCACATCTAAATTAGGATACCAAGAAGGCATGGAAGCACAATGTAATGGAGAGAAGCAATAGCAGTGGGGTATCATATGGAAGCTAAATGCCTCTTTGAAGAGAAAAATATATTATGGTTGGCGATAAAAAAAATAAGCTCATAAATTGGGATAATGGTTTTAAAAGAGTTTGGAAGGGCCCAAATATAACGAGGAATCCTCTTCTAATTTTTTTATTAGTTGTATATATCATGCCGGTATTGAGGCATGTGAATATAGAATTTAAGAAAAAATCCTCATGGTCAAAGGGGAAGATTGAGGACTGCCTCAAGGATATGATGGCAGATAAATCATTGAAGTAACTAGAAGTATTCCCATGTATTATGGTAAATTCCATCTGGTGGGAATGCAACAATAATATTCTAAAAAATGAGGATATTCATTATAAAGTAACTGATCTATAAACTGACATGGATAATCCACTAGAACAATTTGTCACAATAGATCTAATAAATAAAATTGAAATCTACACTATGAAGGTTAAATTCCTTTAGAATCAAGAATATTTAATTACACATTTTCTGCTTATGCATGGAATATCTGAAGTGTGGAAAATAGAGAACAGTAAAATACAATCACACACCATCCACAATATAAAAAAAAAATTCTCTAGGAAACCCTTACAAGAGAAAACCCAACTAGAAGGTGAGGTTTCTCTACTCTCTTTTCTATGTTTGGAAATAATGCAAGTACAAAGGAGAATAAACTCTCTATGGAGTTGCATGATACCTGTGACCTGTTAGGATGCTACATAACATTATCCCCCTCTATTATTATCTATAATTTTCCATTCCCAGTTGTACTTCTCTTCTATGGAACAAAATACAATAACGTAGAATGGAACCCTTTCTCCTCCTAGTGGCCCAATATTTAACATAGCTTGATAGCCATATAGGGGTAGTTTTTTGACTTCCTCAACCTTAATTATGATAGGGTTTTGAAACTTCTAGAATATTCTTGAAATTACTCACATGGATAGCCCCATATGCATTAGTATTGGGGGATGGCATGGCATCCTCTCGTACCATGGTGGTCGACATGATAGGTCCACTTTCAGGAGCCATAACCTTTGCATACAAAATCTAATTGATGCATGGTATACACCGTTCGAAAGGTGTCATAGTGCATAATATCGTAAAAGGGGTGTGCACAAGTTTTAGACATAATAACCCAAAAAAACTCCATTTAATTCCTCAAAATGGCTCCAAAAAGTTTTAGACTCCAATTTTCCAAAGTGGGACCTACCACTAAAATGATCTTGCAAGTTTTTCCTCCATTTTTTTCAACTCTTAAGGCATTATGATGAATTAAAAATAATATTTTGATCCAGTCCATATCAGTAACATGCAACCTCATTATTAAAATCTCTAAGGAATTTCTGGTTGTTCTTCAAGTTAAAAATCCTAGGTGTCTGATCATGCCTGATCTAGACTTTGATATACCCCAGGGATTTTGTGATTGAGCCAATCAGGGTCATTCTCTAGTATGTGGGGTAGAATGATATTTTTCTTGAAGTGAAAGAATTATATCCATATAAGTTATTCTTTGGGAAGAGGGAAAAACAATAGAGTTGAATTCATTTCTCTACAGACGTTGTTTGGGGTTGCCACTAAAAAAGAGGCAAGTTACAAGTAATGGGTAACTCCAAGATGATCATCGAATGAGATTCAAAAAAGCATCAGTGGTGGATGTTCTACTTGGCCCACTTCTACATGATATCTTTATTTCTCTTCAATACTTTGAGTGGCTCTCCTTTGGACATATCTATAGGGAGCTTAACGGGAAAACAAATGAGCTCTCAAACGAAGCCTTATCTCTTCCAATTGGGGCTTTTGGATTCTAATAATTTTTATATGGGGAGGAGGTTGAGTGAATGGAGTTTCAACTATAATTCTTTTTCCTTGTATATGACAAATGGTAATTAGATTCAAAGCATAAGAGGAATGGAGTGACTATGCGAACAAGAAGACTTTTGGTTGTTGTATAGGAAGTGTAGACTTTTTGTACACGATATTTTGCAAATAAAAGTTGTAATATGTAGTATAGTTTGATGGGTCTTTTCCAGACACGACAGGAGAAGACGATAAGCTATGTCTAGTTCTCTTTTGAAAAATAATATGTATATTCACCTCTCATGAATATAAACATATTTTTCTTAGGAAAAAAATGATTGTTGAGTAGTAGTAGGGAATAATTGTAGACCACTAACAAGCAATGAATGCTTAGCATATGCAACTGGCCAAGTAATTTCTACTGGTTGGATCATGTAGTATTGGAAAACTATATTTGGTTTATATTTTTATTATGCCTATTTATTGAGTGCTAGGGTTGGAGGAAAAAATGTGCGTAAGTTTTAACTTACTATTATATTACTGAAATCTCTCTAAAATCCTTATGCTACCATTGAAAACTCTTGTTGAGAACATGGAGACACTGTAATGTATTGTAGCTATATATTTGTTGAATAATAAATTAATAGTGCTTTAGAGAGTGGGTTTTTTCTCCTAGAATGGCTTTCCCCATGAAATAATTATGGAATGGTTTTTTGTTTCTTTCATTTATTTGAATAATACATTAAGTGTTATTTAGAGTGTAGGACTTTTCTCCTAGAATGTTGACCATGTGATGTATTGTAACTATATATTTGTTGAATAATACATTAAGTGTGATTTAGAGTGTGGGGTTTTTCTCCCATAATGGATTTCCCACGGAAACCATTGTGGAAAGGTTTGTTGTTTCTTTCATCTATTTTTTCTTTATCATATACAACTATTTATTTAAAGTTTTTTTCAAATTATTTTGTCATTGGTTGGTGTGGAAATCATATTCCACACCTCTTCTTCCTTGCAAGCCACTTAACCTCAATCTCTATGTATTTTATAGAAAAAAAAACTTTTCCCTTTGTAGAAACGGTTTGAATGTTTTCCAACGTGACTAATTTGTGTTTTCTCAAATTGAAGTGTTTAAATAAGATAGAAACGTTGTTATAGAAACATTTTCCACCTCATATTCATTGATTCCCTATCGGCCCGATTCTAATACCCTTTCCCTACTTGCACACCAAAATATCATTAAGTTCCTCCTAAAATTTCTTTAAAAACACCATGTTCAATATAAACGGGTCCTAACAGTTATACAACACACATACATACACTTGTTGGTCTTCACTAGAGAGTGTATGCATTTATTTGGCTAAAAAAAATATAATTTTGCTAAATTTCGAGTAGGGTTTACGTGTTCCTCCGGTTCCTGACCCCATATTTCCCGTGGATAAATAATCTAACCACTTATTTGGAGTATAAAAATAATCCAAGTGGTATAGGAGAGATAAACATATGGTATAGCACCATTATGCTAACAAATTGCCAAGTCTACAAGCCCCTATTCCCAAGTCTTAAGATTCCCTCTTTAGATTTGGAAACCCCTCTTTCCAGTCATCCTTTTTATTCAATATTGTCAATGAGAGGCTCCTTCTCTCTCTTGGACTTGTTTTGAGTGAGGAAATTTAGGATGATTGAGTTATTATTCTAGAGGCCCGAGTGGAGGAATCCGAAATCCATTTCCAGAGCAGTGTTGGTAGCAACTTGAGGTATTATGAACATGTAACTTGTTGTTCATATCTATAATGGACCTCTCTTTCTCATCCTTGTCATTTTTTAATGGTTTGTTTTTGTAAACTTTATATGCATTTAGTGATGTGGAAATTAACATACTAATCATGCTTGATTTTTGAAGTTATTAGTTCATTTTGATAACTACCTTCTGCGAAGCCTAGTTCTTTTATGAGTGTAGGTTGATATAGGAAGTCTTGAAGCGAGAGATTTGGAGAGTGGAATTGTGAAATGGATCTACATCAAACTACAAAAATAAGGTAGGTGATCCTTCCTGTCGTAGGTAGTTAGTTAGTTACTTCTACTTAACTTCTATTGTTAGTTAAAGATTTTTATTTTTTGGTCTATCACTTTGTTGTGGCTATAACCCAAGCCATAGGAATACATTCTCCACCAACAAAATTGGTGACCATACTAGGGAGAGTCTCCTTTGGGTTAGTTGTAGGTTCTTGCTCTTTGTTTTAGGTTGTTTTTTGGATTTCTTTCTATTTTTATTGTTGCATTTAGTATTTAATAACCCTAGCCTTCATTTTTAGGCTTTTGACCTAGCTCTTTCCATTTTTTTTGGAATTATGGGTCATATACATGCTTTTATGTGATTACATAAGCATATTTACACACCCTATAAAAGGATTAGGTATGTAAGTGAGATTATATAGGCTACCTATAATGAAGACATGAGCGTATGCCTCTTGAGAAGTGATTTTTGCTTGCTTTTCAACCTTTTTAAAGCCTTCATTTGGTTGGTTGGGGGGTCTTTTGAACTCGTCTAGTTTCTAAAACTTCTTGCCAGTCTCATAAAGTTGATAAAATATTAAAATTGAAATAAAAACAAAGTTTTATTCTTGTTTAATGCTTCTTTTGATTTCTTGGATTGCATAACTATAAGACAAGTCTTGTTCTCAGGGTCTTGGTTTTGTGGTTGTTGTTGCAGTCATACTTGAAACTTGAGTTTGTATCTGAGTTCAATACTTTTCTTTTGTGCATTAATTTTCTTTTTTCAAACATAAAGACAAAAATTTCTTTATTTTAACATTTGTTTTTAGTTTTTCCTTTAGTTGAAAGAAGAAGAAAAGGAAAAAACCTAGTTCAATGTTAGGTATGTCTCTTTCTTTCCGTTGCACTGTTTTGCATCCATATTTGAAAAAGAAAAATATCTTAGTATATGAATTTGTTTTTTCTTCTTATCTTGAAAATAATTTAAAAGTAAAATAATAAAGAAAACTATTTTGTTTGTTTCTTTTGCTTTTCTCCAAATTTAGGAAAGAATGTTTACTTTGTAGGTCAGTCTTCCTTTCCTAGTTGTTGTCATTCTTTTATAAATAAAAAGAAAGGATCCCATGACTAGAATAACTCTTTATTTTTCATTGAAAATATTGCATTTCAAGGTTTGAAAGATAGTTCATACATTGTTCTTTCTTAAAACTCATTTCATTGTAGAATTAGTGTGAAGCTTCCTTTGCCAGTGTTCTTATAAGTTTCTTTTTACAAGAATCTCTGACACATCCCAAGTTTCACTTTCATACCCCAAGTAAAGAACATCCACTCAAAATAAATAATTATCTAAAATCTACTAGACTTTTTGTTTCTAGGGTTCATCAACTAGTCTAGGTTAGGGCCTTGGAATAGGTTGGAAAGTAAACTCTCCAAGACCATTTAACTAGACATAGGATTATGACTAGGGACTGATAAAAATCCAATTTTCATATAGGTGTGGCCTGGAAACTCCTATAACACAAGAGTTAAACAAGAGGTCACATGAGAGTGAGTGGTGGAGATTACCCATCTAATACTTTTCTAAATGTCTGTGGATTGTTGTTTATACGAGGCTTCCTAAAGTACCACTTATGTAAGATCCTTGTTTTCAAACCCCAAACTAGTGATGTATAATTTAAATGTAATATATGGCCGAGAGCCAAGCGATGTAACATGTAAATTGAATATAATGAATAAAATGTATCGCCAATTGTAGATGGATAAGGACCAAGATTTGGTGGCTAACATGTAAACGATGTAAAATGAATATAATGAATAAAATGTATCACCAATAGTAGAGGGATAAGGACTGAGATTTGGTGTCTTAGTTTCCAAAGAGAGGGAAGGGGTCCAAGGGGGATAGTTTACCTATGTATATTAAACCCAAACCCATTTATTTTTAAATTATCCTTACCATGAACCTTCCATTATCTGTTGAGTGTTCTAGAGCCCAATCATTGAATTCATGTAAGAGGGTGGGTGTGAGAAGTCACATCCCATAGTTATTGAGAGCATGGGTGATCCAGATGCAGAAAGAAATGAATACAAATTATTATCAAAAGATGCTTAATAGAGAATAACAGATATACAATAAAATTGGTTTCTATTCAATAAGGAAATAAGATGAAACTGTAAAATGCAACAAAAACAAGCTTGCTAGAATGGTGGCGGCTTATCTCTGAGAACAGATGTGACGATTGTTATCATTCGCAAGAAGATGATTACAATGAGGCTTTGAAGGCCTTTCTACAATAAACATGAATGTCAAAAACCCTAGACATCCAAAATCCTAACCCTAGGAGATGAAGTGCCAAAAGTCATGTGGGCTCTGTTTGGGTAAGTTAGTACATCAACTTCTCGGGGTCGTAACTTTTGCATACGATATTCATTTTAGGTGCATGATAGCCCATTGGAAAGGTATGTCCGATGAATACACATTTTGATGCTATATATCATAGATCATTCTGATTGTGGCGAGCCCTAAAAATGTTGTTTAGGGCCTCAAAATGGCCTTGCAAGTCAGGGACCCAAAAACTAGGGAAAAACTGCCAAACTGGAAAACTAGCAAAATGAGCCAGTTGGAATAGGTGTGAGGCCACCGACATCCATATGGATCAATTGGGCTTGAGTACAATCAACTTGGGGAAGAATGTAAATTAATCAAGTAAGGGAAAGAGGGAAAATTTGTATGGGGAGGAGTCCAGAATTGCACATTCACATTTTTGCATGGAGAGTTGTTTTTACATGGAGTTTTCTAGATAGAAAAGGAGTTCTGAGTGTTGGAGCTTGAAGGAAGTTGTTGTGAGAATGTTTGGAAGCTGTTGGGAGCTGAAATTTCATGGAGAAAGAGGACATGGGACTGTGAGTAATGTTCTATTCGAATTTAATCAAGGGAAGAAAGTGTTTTGCTACTACGTGAATTCATGTTGTAGGTGTAGAATTCGTGAGGTCCCAACAAAGATATTTCCTCTCCAACTTGTGCTAGAATCGCCATAGGGGAGTGGAAATGCCTTAAGTAATATGAGCAGTGAAGGGGGATTCCATCCCCTAGGTTGTGTAGGTTGTGGGGAAGAGAGTTGGTCAAGTAGAATTAGCTATGAGAATTGATTGTTGAGAGGTGGATATTATCCAGCCTTGGGGACCATCGTCTCTTGTGGATTCATAGCCCCATCTTGAGGGTTACTATTGAGAACTGGAACAACAAGTATATGGTTGGGAGGAACATTCGTACTCTATAACGAGTTGTGTATTTCTTGAGATAAGTTTTATTATTTGTTGTTTTTATTCATGTTAAATGTTGATATAGTTGTTATGCATTTTACTTTGAGTTATCACGGTTATTTGTCCTTGTTGTGAGTAGATTGATGCACATGAATATTTTATGGTTGAATGGTGTTGTATGTATTTAATTTCTATTGTACACAATTAAAGTAGTTGAATTCATGTTTTTATTTGGTATGGACAACTAAATGAGATTAAATTTCATGTTGTGTCTTATTTCCGCATTTAGAATTGGTAGCAAAAAAAATTATTGGGTTGTTTTAGTAGTAACGTGATCTAGCTTGGGGTTGGGTACATTATAGAGTGGTATCAGAGGTTAAGCTCAAAATTGGACCTATATGGGCCAAGAAACAATGAGAATTTGGGAAAATTTGTTGTTATAGACTTCGATATGTGATGAATTTGGGGAAAATTGATAATAACCAAAGAAAAATCCCCAAATTTGCGAGAAAATTCAAGATTTAATTGCCCTAGAACTATGTGAGAGGTTTAATGGCATCAATAAGCTACATTGTAGAGTTAGATTCAATCTACAAGATTGAAATTCACATTCTAATGGCGACTAAAGAAATTGGGAGAGTTTGATGAATTGGTGGACAAGTTTTTGTTTGATCTTTAGATCAACGACCTAGATTCACCATGATTTTATTAAAAACTTGTGATTTTCCAGGGTTTTGCGAAAGGACAAAAATCGATAGTCTGGATTCATTTTCAACCATTTGGAAAATGAAACAGGTTGACGACCAATATTCATTTTCAAAAATTGGAAAAGTTAAAGAATCAACGATTGATATTCATTGGTATATTTGGGAGAAGTACGACGAATCAACGATCAAGATCATTTTGAATGAGAGATCATTGATCCAGATTCATCTGAGACTTGGTTGAAATTATCTAAGTGTTGGAGTTTGCCAAGAAAGATCGTTGATGGCCGATGGTCAGGTTAGCAAAATGAGAAAAGTATTTGGTTCAACCAAAAGGAATCTTTGATTGCTAAAGAACGATGATCGAGGATCGATAAAATTTGGGGAAATATTTCTTGTGAACAAAAGAAATATTCAATCGTCGATGGTCGATGATAAATGGTTGACATATTTATCAAGGTGTTTAATTCATCCCAAAATATGTTTCCAATCACCAATGAAGGAAATAGTATGATGACGTGTCTTTCCACGTCAACATCCATGTGTCATTCTATGTCAACATAGTTTCCACGTCGAACAAGATATGGCGAATGACTGATGATTGGGTTTCGATGAAATTGTAACTAAGTTGGTTGTCAAAGGAATTTACCGATGGTCAATCACCGATGATCAGGGATCGATGAGATTCATGGGAAACATTTGGTTTGTGAAGAGAAACGATTGATGAATGATGGCCAATGCTCAAGGTTCGGTGAGATTCATGAACACGTTTGGTTTTCAAAAAGAAATCTCCAATGGGCCATCGTCGATGTAGTGTTGGAGAATCAACAATTTAGATTGCTTTGAGTTGGCAGATAAACAATGGAAATTCATTCACTGGTCTAGGGATGGTGTAGTGGATCAATGGTTGATATTTCTTCTGATTTGAGATCTATGAATCATATTAAAAGACTGTTAAAATAGTAAAAACAAATAATTTTATATGGTTTTTTATGGTTTTTGAAGGTCATTAACTTGCAAAGTGATTTTGAGGGCCTTAATGGCGTTTTTAGGGAAAAAAAATCCATGATAAAAAAAGTGTACCATTGGTACATTATGAATCCACAACTTATATAAAATAAATCATAGAGAGATTTCCAATGAGCTACTCTGGGTGCAAAACAAAGCTCTCTTAAGAAAGTTACAACTAAAACAAGTAAGGTGAAATTTCGACACCAATTTACTTCTGGAGGGCATAACGCCTTGATTAGAAGTCCATTTGGGGAACAAGAGTAGTCTATGGAAATATTATGAACCATAGAAGACAACCATGGAGCCATATTTGGAATATGGGTATGTAAAATGTGCAGGAAGAGAAAGAAGACACCTATAGCATACAAGGATAAAATAGGAAAACAATCTAAACTTCTTTGAGACATAACTTTCAGTTGGAAGCTCAGATTTGAGCAAAAAAAATTCATTGGAAAGGTCTTGAGGAGGAGAAGAAATCCATCCACCCAAAATTTTGAATTGGGTGCTAAAAAATTCTTAGAAGTAATAAAGTAAATTCTGCGATAGTAAGTAAGCGTAGAATTGCAACTTGTGAATGTTGTAATTTTTCGCTCAAAAATCAGAATGAGGCATGAGTACATCCATTGGAGAGATGTTTTAAAGAGATTCATGTGAAAAAATTGGTTTGTGAAGAGAAACTATGGACGGATGATCGACAATGGTCAAGGTTTGGTGAGATTCATGAACACGTTTGGTTTTCAAAAAGAAATCTCCAATTGGCCATCGTTGATGTAGTGTTGGAGAATCAATAGTTTAAATTGCTTTGAGTTGGCATATAGACAATGGAAATTCATTCACGGGCCTGGGGATGGTGTAGTGGATCAATGGTTGATATTTCTTCCGATTTGAGATCTATGAATCATATTAAAAGACTGTTAAAATAGTAAAAACAATCAATTTTATATGAATTTTTATGGTTTTCGAAGGTCATTAACTTGCGAAGTGATTTTGAGGGCATTAACAACGTTTTTAGGGAAAAACAATCCATGAGAAAAAAAATGTACCAATGGTACATTATGAATCCACAACTTATATAAAATAAATCATAGAGAGATTTCCAACGAGCTACTCTGGGTGCAAAACAAAGGTCGTTAAAGAAAGTTACAACTAAGGTGAAATTTTGGCACCAATTTACTTCCGAAGGGAATAACACCTTGCTTAGAAGTCCATTTGGGGAACAAGAGTAGTCTATGGAAATATTATGAACCATATAAGACAACCATGGAGCCAGATTTGGAATATGGGTATGTAAAAATGTGCAGGAAGAGAAAGAAGACACATGTAGCATACAAGGATAAAATAGGAAAACAATCTAAACTTCTTTAGGACATAAATTTTAGTTGGAAGCTGAGATTTGAGCAAAAAAAAGTCAGTGGAAAGGTCTTGAGGAGGAGAAGAAATACATCCACCCAAAATTTTGAATTAGGTGCTAAAAATTTCTCAAAAGTAATAAAGTAAATTCTGTAGTAGTAAGTAAGCGTAGAATTGCAACTTGTGAATGTTGTAATTTTTCGCTCAAAAATCGGAATGAGGAATGAGTACATCCATTGGAGAGATGTTTTAGAGAAGAATATGTTTGAGGAACTATATTTTGAATTGATGCATTGTGTTCTTCATAAATTTATGAGAACAATAACATGTATTCTAATTAAGGTAATGTTTTATAGTATGCATGTGCTAACAATAAGTATTACATGCACATTTCTTGTAGAATTAGAGGTACACAAAAGAATAATTTAGTTTCTATATCAGAAATAAATATATGGAGTGTTATAATATGAAAGATTGTGCTCGTTTTACCATTGACAATACCCGTGTCACCCAACCATAGGCCAAAGCCACTCTTCGAGCACCTTGACCTTGACAGAGAAGAATACTGGTAACAATCAATAGCCAAGCAAGGCTAATGCACCAAGCAAGAATAGAAACCAAGATGATAAAATAGTCCCACCCAGAAAATGGCACAACACCTTCCCCAAAAACTTGCGCACAAAACTGCCAATTGCAGTGTGCAGAAATTGCTCTCTGCAATTCTGAGAAGTGTGAATAATGAGAACTGGGGCCCTGTATTTATAGTGGTCTGGAAGAATTAATGGGGCCGACTTCTCCTTCTGGGTACTAATTAATTCACATTAATTATATTTCTGTAGTCGACATCTCATCTAGGGTTTCCTTTACTTCTTTGCTTCCTTCTGGAATATTCTAATCTCGTCATAGGTCACAATAGAGGTTCATACCTCCCAAAGCTACCATAATATCAACACTCCCTCCTAACTAAGGAGGTATGGTCTTGAGAACAAATAGGCCATTCAATTGGTAGTATCACGAGCACTGTCATTATTATCCAACTGGATAATCTCCTATGAAAACTGGTACAATATCAATTGATAGAACGCATGTGTTTATCCATGGTAGTACGCAACTACTCAAACCGTGACACATAGTCACAAACAGTGGAACAAATCCACCACAGTAGTATATCTCTACTATCTGGAGACAAGCAGTTTCCATAACAATCATCTGATGCCAACCTGTACAGAAAAATATTCTTAAAATAAACTGAATCATCTGGGCCAATCTTTCACTCACGTCTATGAGATATGAAAGAATATATGCCCTCAGAGTGGAACAATGAGATAGATGGACTATTCTTCTCAAACAAGGAAGAATAATTGTCTTGTCTTCTGAACCTGGACCATTCCCCACCCTGGGCCATTCTTCCTACACTAATCAAAGTGCACCCTGGAGAGAATGTATAAACCCTAAGGAATGCCTGTCTCTGATTGCTAAGCCTGAACCATTCCCGACCCTGGGCCATTCCTCCTACACTAATCAAAGTGCACCCTGGAGAGAATGTATAAACCCTAAGGAATGATTGTCCAGACCATTTCCTTTGTTAACCACAAGAGGAAAAGACTATCCTGCATCAACCTCCAAAATGAACCATTCCTCACGTTAACCACAATGAGAAATCATTGTCTGGTGAGGTGGGTCAGTCTTCTTGAGTAACCCTCAAGAAGAGAGATTTCCCTAGAACACTCTCCATGTTAACCACAATGGGAATTCGTTGTCTATGATACATCAACAATTTGGACCATTTCCCATGTTAACCACAATGGGAAATTGTTGTCTGTCAGAAGTCTCAATCCACTTTCCGAACAGGAAAGAATCTGTCCAATCTGGACTATTTTTCAATCACAAAGATAAATGTTTCAATAATATTTTAGTGCTCCCTCCTAACCTAGAGAGTCTTCCCTTTCAACTAAGGGAGTTATTTCCATGATCCCCATCTTCTCTCGGAAATATGCAAACTTTATTCTAGATAGAGGTTTTGTCAAAATGTCTGATGTCTGCTCGTCGGTGGGGATATACTCGAGTTTTACCTCTCCTTCTTGAACTTTATCTCGAATAAAGTAGTATTTGATTTCAATGTGTTTCGACCTTTCATGAAACACGGGTTGTTCTGATAATCTTATACAACTCTGATTATTACAATATATTATGGTTGATTCTGGAAACTGATCAAATAAATCAGAGATTAACTTCCTTAACCATATTGCTTCAGTGCATGCTTCACATGATGCCATATACTCTGCTTCTTCTATGCTGAGTGCGACAGACTTCTATTTCATGTTTCCCCAAGATATCATAGCGGAGCCCAAGCTGAAACACATACTTGAAGTGCTCTTTCTATCTTTTGCACTTCCTGCCCAATCTAAGTCTGTGAATCCATGAAGTTGTATATTGTTGGATGTGGTATGTCTCAAACCATAGTTTATTGTTCCATGAATGTATCTTAATACATGCTTTGTAGCTATCCAATGCTCATGTCTTGGTTCCACCTGGAACTGGCTTAGTGTATTCGCGGCAAAGCAAATGTTTGGTTGAGTATTTACCAAATACATCAATGACCCAATTAGTTGTCGATATAGAGATGGATCTACTAGATTAGAATCTGGAACTTTCACTTTTCTTATATCCGCATTCATAAGAGTGTCCATGGACTTACAATCCATCATTCCAAATTTCTGAAGAATCTTTATTGTGTACTTTCCTTGTCTAAGGAATACTTCACCACGCTTCTGCCATACTTCTAGTCCCAAGTAATAGTGCATGAGACCTAGATCTTTCATATCAAATTCAAAAGCTAATTCCTTCTTGCACTAGATAATGAGAGATTCTTCACCTGTTCTGAATAGATCGTCAACATATAATAGTAGAATCACAGGTGCATTGTCCACAACTTTGTAATAAAGGTTTGGATCTACATGACTCTTGGAGAAACCAAGTCTTGTTAGATAGTTGTCCATTCTGGCATACCAAGCCCTTGGAGCTTGCTTGAGTCCATATAGAGCTTTCTTCAATCTGCAAATGTGAGTGTCTTTGGAA
The DNA here is from genome assembly GCA_000966675.3 of Picea glauca. Classification (NCBI taxonomy): domain Eukaryota; kingdom Viridiplantae; phylum Streptophyta; class Pinopsida; order Pinales; family Pinaceae; genus Picea; species Picea glauca. The sequence continues at coordinate 46,624 of JZKD02S1592645.1, forward strand.
TGCACCTCAAACCCTTGAGGTTGTTCAATATATACTTCTTTTTCAATAGATCCATTGAGGAAAGATGTATTTACATCCATCTGATGTAAGTTCCATCCCATGGAAGCAGCAAGAGATATGATAGCTCTGATGGAAGTATATCTAGCCACCAGAGCAAACGTTTCATCATAATCTTCTCCCTCCTTTTGGGAGAACCCTCTAGCTACAAATCTTGCCTTGTATTTATCCACGCTTCCATCTGCTGCATGTTTGATCTTGTACGCCCATTTTGAAGTTACCACTGATTTTTCTTTAGGTCTTGGTATGATTTCCCATACCTCATTTTTCATAATGGATTGATGTTCTTCTGTCATAGATTCTTTCCATTGTTCCTTTTGAACTGCTTCTTCAAATGTGGTAGGTTCTTCATCTAGAAGCTTTGTCATGTATGATGCATAACTTGAGAATCTTTTAGGTCTTTTACTCTTTCTGAATGTTCCTTCTGGAACCTTGAGTCTTTCTACGTCTTGTAAGGTAGCTTCAAGCCAAGCTGGTCTTTTCTTAGTCTTAGGTATGATATCTGAATCAATGTTTTCACATGGCTCCATAGGATGATCAAGTAGTTCCTTTTCGTCATTTAGGTTTTCTGTGCTTTCTTCCTTAGGTTCTTCAATCTCTTCTTCTTCTATATTTTCTTTGATGGATTTCCTGAAGGCCATCCTTTCATTTAACGTTACGTCTCTACTGACCTCGATCTTGTGTTGTTATGGAATATATATTTTGTAAGCCTTGGATGAATCACTATATCCCACGAATATCCCTTTATTTCCTGAAGGTTATAGTTTATTCCTCTTGTCCTTGGGAATGTGGGAGTAAACAGGACATCCAAATATTCTTAGATTTTCCACATTAGGTTCTTACCCGAGAAAGCTTCTTCCGGTGTCATGTTCTTCAATATATGATGAGGACTTTTGTTCTGCACATATATTGTTTTCATTGCTACTTCTCCCCATAAGAACATGGACAGACCTTGATCATTCAGTAAGTCTTTTATGGTTTCTTCAATAGATCTGTTCTTTCTTTCTGCTACACCATTTTGTTGAGGATTATGAGGAACAATCATCTCCCTCCTAATCCCTGCCAATTTGCAGAATGCAACGAATTCCTTCAAGGTGTATTCTCCTCCATTATTTGTTCTTAATGTCTTGATCTTCTTGTTCGTGAGGTTTTCTATCTCTGCTTTGAATTCTTGAAACTTACTGAATACTTCATCTTTTGTCTTCAGTAGGTATAGCCAAGTATTTCTTGAATAGTCATCTATGAAGATTACGTAGTAAGAATATCCTCCTAGAGATTTTACTGGCATCGGACCACAAAAATCTGTGTGTATTAGATCTAGAATCTCCTTAGATCTTTTATTATTGCTTGGGAATGGTTTCTTGATATTCTTCCCAAGGGCACATCCTTTGCAGATTCCTTTTTGTGTAGACTGCAACTCTGGTATTCCTTCAACCATTCTTTTGAGAAAGGGTAATGCTTGATAATTAATATGAGAGTACATTCTATGCCAAAGTTCATTAGGGTTGACTTCATCATGTACAAGAGCTTCTTCATTTTGTTCTAGTAGTCTGTACAAATTTCCTTCACGACTTCTGATAACCCTAGCATTCTCTATGCTGGAGTCTTTATGCCATGATAACACTTTTCCATCAACGAAAGCTATTTTGTTTCCCTTGTCTTCTAGGCAAGATATTGATACAAGATTATTTTCTAGACCAGGTACATATAAAACATTTCTTAAGTGAACATAATTACCTATTTTCATTTTGATGGCGGCTTGTCCAAATCCTTCCACGGGGTAAGTGGTTTTGTCTCCAAGCTCTACCTTGTACGAGGTCTTCTTCTCATTTAGATTTGAGAGTCTGGCTTGATCTCTCGTCATGTTCCTAGAAGCTCTGCTATCGATTATCCACATGTCATCTTCAATCATTCCAGTAAGTGTTGAGTAGTGTAAAAGACTGATTGTTTCACACATATCTTCGGTTGACTGGTAATTGGTCATACCTTGATCCAAAACTTCAAATTTGTCATTTATGTCTTCTGAGAGAGCCAAAAGGTGTGTTGAGTTAGGGCACATATGAATATCTTCTTTTTGAGTGAGATGCTCCATTGCAAGGTGTCGGATTTGAGGTCAGGGTTTCTGCAACTGCTTCTGCTAGTAACCCTAGTGACAGTGTCTTTGGAAGTTGCTCCTGCTAGTAACCCTAGCAACAGTTCCTCAGCGAGCTTAATACCCTAGCAACTATGATTCATTCCAGTGTTTACACTGAATGAAGGAGGTGTGGGCCCATAACCTGTTAGAATATGAAAGTTTGTGTTCGTTTTACCATTGACAATACCCTTGTCACCCAACCATAGGCCGAAGCCACCCTCCGAGCACCTTGACCTTGATAGAGAAGAATACTGGTAGAAATCAATAGCCAAGCAAGGCTAATGAACCAAGCAAGAATAGAAACCAAGCTAATCAGATAGTCCCACCCAGAAACTGGCACAACACCTTCCCCAGAAACTTGCGCACAAAACTGGCAACTGCAGTGCGCATGAACTGCTCTCTGCAATTCTGAGAAGTGTGAATAATGAGAACTAGAGCCCTATATTTATAGTGGTCTAGCAGACTTACTGGGGCCGACTTCTCCTTCTGGGTACTAATTAATTCACATTAATTATATTTATGCAGTCGACATCTCGTCTAATGTTTCCTTTACTTCTTTGCTTCCTTCCAGAATATTCTAATCTCGTCATAGGTCACAATAGAGGTTAATACCTCCCGAAGCTACCATAATATCAGCATGGAGGATGCACAAGGGTCTTACAACCATGAATAAGAGATCAAAGGTCTGCACGTCGGGATGGGAAATCCTTAGACATAGTATAATGGAAGAAGAGACATGCATAGCTTATAACTATGAGAATTCTACAAAGCGAAGTGCAAAGCTATAAGGACAATAATTAAAAGATCATGAAAGCTCAGGAGGAGATACTGCAAATCATGAATATGCTGCAAAATCAAGTCAAAAAATATCTAGGCACAAGACAAGAAGCTAGTGCAAGGCAAGTAGAAGCATCTAGATCTCATGATAGGAGAGATGATCATGGATGATATAGACAATTGAGGAGTGTTAGAAGACATTTTAATCATTTATAGGTCTATATGGTTATTACATAAAAAAAATTGTGGGATTCTCCAAGATTGCACACCCAATAACATCTTTGAAAAAAAGGAGTAAAATTTGAATGGAGTGCCAAGTGTGAAGAAAATTTTCAGTGCTTAAAGTATTTAATAACCAGTGCACCTATTTAAAAAGTTGCAGATTAATATGGATATTTTATTGTGTGCACAGATGCATGTAAGGAAGGGCTTGGTGGAGTCCTTACACAAAATAGACATGGAATTTGTTACGAGTCTAGAAAATTGAAGGAGCATAAAATAAATTATGACACACATGACTTAGAGTGTTAGGTGTAAATGTGTTGAACCTGCACAGAATAGATCTAGCTAGAAAATACTACACACATTTGCAGAGAGAAATTAAGAAAGAAGAAGCAAGATAGAAAGAATGGAAGAATTCTCATTAACCGTATTCCACACTCAAAGAGTGAATAATTTACAATATATATAGAATAAATTAGTAACTAATGAGCCATAGTGGTGGTCTAGATTGATTCGGACACACACCAACAGTTACAAGAGTAAACTGCCACCTAGTCTAGTCTCTCAGGCAGTTACATGAGTGAACTGCCACCTAGATGAGTTAACTAGTCAACTAGTCTTGAACAAAGAGTAGTGAGTTGGTGATGATCCCAATGTTTCATGGTGACAAAACCAATGCAACATCTAAACTCAACTCAACTAGTCAAACTGAAGTGTCAACTGAAAGAGAATATTCTTCAGGTGCAATATTCTCCCCTAAAGTATAGGAGATTGGATAATGACTAATTATGACTAATAAACAAGGAATAACCTTAGGAAAAATAAATCCTCAGTGTGTGAGAAGTAAATCCAACACTCCCCCCCCCCTGAACATCACTATGTTGAAAATAAAGAATGGGTCCCAGCTACGAGGCCATGTTAGGTACCCAAATACAAAAGATACACTGAACTAAACGAAGAAAGAGAGAAAACCTCACGGGAACAAAACCCCACTCAAATTACAATGCATAAAATAAAAAATGATAAGGAACAAAAGGCAGTTGCTAAGCAACCACGTCCTTCACTCCAAGAAGACCTAGCAACTGTGCAAGTTTGTGCTCTTTGAAGATTTTATTGAAGATGTAGATGTATGCACATATCTAATGAAGTATATGCATCATTGATATTTCCACACATATCCACTTTATCTTCTTGTAATGAATAATATCGAGATAAATTTTGGATGAAATTTTGAAAACCATGCGGTCGTTTCCAGAAAAAAATGTTGAAATTTTGTTGATTTTAAAACGATCATAACTTCACTTTCCGGACTCTTTTTTGGAAGATTTTGTTTTTGAAATTGGATATTTTCCCGAGAGGAATTCAAGTATCCAATTTGTTTATGCAAATTGTGATAAAAAAATATCATAATGGCATCTGATGTGCGCGACTCCCTTTTTGACTCCTGAGATGCATGCATGGTGCATGCAAAAGTGTCTACATGTGACTCCTGAGATACATACCATATATATTCCACATAAATTTCAAAAAACAAATCTGAAATGGAATAGACATCATCTTCAATTAATGGAATACAAATTTCTGTAGATACTTGTGTAGAAGGCTCTTCAAACTGAGATGATTTATCTTCCAGTGGATTTTCTACATTCTCTTTCTTGTCAAAATTTTGCATGAATTCTTCCTTATTCCCAAATAAAAACTCCAATCTGATCCATAAATCATTTGGAGTGAATTCTTGTGAGTCATCATATACTTGATGGAGAATTTCGGGAGAAATAAAATAGAGGATACATCCTATGGCCATATCTTGTCTATTGAGAAAGCCATTTTTCTCATCAACAGAATCGGGATCTACTTCCATTGCCATGGTTATTTGGTATAAGCCTTTGCATCTTAGTAGAATAAAAAATTTGGCTTCCATTCCAAATAGTTATGAGGCGTGACAAGTATTTCTGGCGAATAATCCATCTTTTTTTGTCTTCAATCTTTTGTAGCTGCAAAAAATGATTTGGTGTAGATTTTGCTTAGCAGTCTGTCAACTCTGATACCATATAAATGTGTTGAACCTGCACAAAATAGATCTAGCTAGAAAATACTACACACATTTGCAGAGAGAAATTAAGAAAGAAGAAGCAAGATAGAAAGAATGGAAGAATTCTCATTAACC